>VMDR010000754.1:0-59148 GCA_007922815.1 Macrotus californicus | reverse complement strand
TTTCTGTACACAAGTTCGGAAGGAATTCCAACCTTTATTTACACTTCAGTTCAAGTTCGAGCCGTCCCAGACAGCATTGCAGGAGGAAAGGGACCTGATTCTAGAACCAAGGCTCAAACTCTAACACAAGCATATTACCTGTGTGACAACAGGCCAGTGTCACCCACGGCTCTGCGTACACAGGGACAGCATCACCCCGGCTTCCAGCAGCCGCTCCAGCTGCCTCTGCCCCGGCCGCCACGCCTGGCACTAACCCTCGCAGGGACCTGGGGCGTTACTGAACCCCTGTGGTGGCCCCCAGCCCCAAACATTCACAGAAGCAGGAACCCGAACCGGTGCAAGGACTGAGGAGAACTATGTGTGTGTTCAATAAATAAGAGTCACGTGCAAGTCTTGCCCGGGACGAGCACAGAGGCACTGCATTCGCACACGTGTCAAAGGGGAAAAGCAGCCGGTATTAAGGCGCAGCATTCCTACCTGGAACCCTTTTCGCCACGAGGTGGTTTAAGCTGTTAGACCACGACGTTCCCCAACTGTCCGTCCCAGAGAGGTGACCAGTGGCCGCACAAGAGCTTTTTAGAATTGTTGGTTAAATGAAAACCAGAAATCAACAAATCCTGGGAGAGCGTAACATTTACAAGGAAATAGTAAATACAATTGTATTTTAATTTCTTGGTCTCTGAAAACTAAGCTGTGAGTGCTTTAAATGAACGATCCAAATTATATGTATTTCCTCTAGTGCTGAACGAAGGGCACAGCCTTCCAGTGCCTGTACAGCTCACTGAGTAGACTCAATGGGTTCTATTTTACAATCTCTATGTACACAGTTTAAACATTATTTTTAAACTTCATTTAGGAGTCCTTCAATAAAAAAATAATCCCCATTCTCCACCTTCTTGGGAAAGTGCCAGACTAACCCCTGGCTGAAGCTGCAGCTCTGAGTGTCTGGAAAAATCCCTCGCTCCCCCGCCCCAGGCCAAAAAGTGCAACGGATTCACACTGAAGGGGGAGAAGCGTATCTATTGTGCCAGAGTGAGTCTTCCCCAGAGCAAGGAGAGTCTGCCCAGCTGTGCCGGTGGCTGTTCTGAGCCACCAGGGAGACGGGCGCTCAAGCCAGAGCAGGAAAGTCTTCAGGGTCATCTGGGTTTGGAGCAACTTCTTGAGTCTAAAAAAGAAAAGTTTTGAAACCAATGGTCATTTCCCCCATTCCTACTTGGACAGAGGACTGTGTGACACACGGTGCCTGCTGTCACCTAGGGGAGGGACAGGGCCCCACTGGAAAGAGAAGAGCTGCAGGGTGGTAGGTGAGGCGCTGCCTCTGAGCCACAACACCCAAGGGCGCCTCTTCCTTCTCACTCCTGTCCCCTCCACAGAGGGCCTGGCAGTGCCTCCCCCTCTCCTTCCCCCCTTTTGAATCTGGCACTTCCTTCCTCCAGTACACGAGTCAGAGTGTTCACTTTGTGGGACTACAAGGACGGTCCCAGACAATTCCTGCCCTGGAGGGGCTCACGGGGTGAAGGGAGAACAGACAGGGAAAGTCAGCGGCAACTCCAGAGACAGATGCCCTGGAAGAGGCCCCACGCCAGGGGAATCCAAAGCAATTTGGTGGCCAAGTATGCACTGCGATCAGGGAAGGTTTTTCTGGAAGAGCAGGCTCTCCCAGACAGAGGTAAGCCGCAGTGAGTGAGCAAGAGGTCATGGACCACGAAGGGGGTGGGGGCCAGACAGCAGTTCTGAGCTGGAAGAGCACAGGTGGGCAGCAGGGGAGGGACAGGCGGAGGGACAGACACATGGCCACACTCCACACTAGTGCTGAGGGTAGCTAGAGCTCAGCTACTGCAAAGGAGTGAATATATGTTTTCTACTCTCAGAACAAACCCTTTCCATCTTGCTCAAGTATAACAAACTAGGCGCTGCTCCCTGGGGCTGCTCCCAGGAGCCAGGGAGTTGGGCAGCAAAAGGGACATTTCCCAGGCCAGCCACAGAAAAGAGGCTGCTCCTGCTCATTGTCATAAAGATGCCATGGGGCACACTGGCCACGGGGCCTTCTGCCTGACTCCCCACTGAATAGGTATTCATATGTTTGTTCATAAAATGTTTACGAAGCAGCTACTACATGTGCACTGCACTAGGCCTGGGGACACCGAGGATAAACCCAGAAACCGAGAGAAGTGGTGGTCGCTGCTGCCCACCGACACCATCACTAATCCTACCAGCGAGAACGCAGTCACAAATGGAGATCATGCTTCAAAGAGAAGAAACAAAATTCCTTGCTCAAGGACTCTGAGCTGGTCTGCAAGGAAATGCAATCCAACAAGCCTTCTCTGAGTAGGCAAGGTTAGAGGCGCTGTTCGGGTGAGCAGGCAAGGGTCCCCTGGGGTAAGGGCCAACCAGTCTGCAGACTAGAGGCAGAGCAGACTTGGCTGAGGAGTGTGGAAGAATGGTCTGCGGCATCGCACATTCTGTCTGCACCATAAGGGCACAGGGCACACAGTCGGGCCACCGTGCGTGGGCAACTGCCATGCGATATGATTCAGTGAGGCCTGGGGATGTTTTCTGAGGCAGCTGAGTGGGCTTTTCTCTGTTTCCGAGCGCACCTTCAGGGCAGGCAGCGGGCCTCCCTGGAGACCCTGGAGACCAGGGCCGCAGAAGGGCCGTGCCCAACGGATGCCCACGATGCTGACGTCGCCTTTCCGAACGCCACCACATCAGACCCACACTAGACAGAGGAAGAGTACACGACCGAAAGGGATGGCTCAGGACATCCTCACCCTCTCAGGTTCTTCAGAAAACCACCCGGCATTTACCATACAAACACCTACCAGCACTTCTGCTCTGGGTCCACAGTTCTCTGCCCTCCTGATCCTTCCCCGGCCGCCCCGTGTGCCACCTCTGGCTCCACGCCCGGGACGAGGGAGGTTACCAAAATTAATCTCCAGCTGGGATGTGATGTCATTGGCCGCTTTCCGGAAAACGTGGGTATCATCCTCATAGTCATTCTTTACCATCTGAAACACAGTTACAGCATCAAGTACACACACAGCTATCTCCATGAACATGCACTGGGCGCAGGGTCCTAGCGACGGGCCACAAGGAAGCTAGGACGGCCTCACGGCCCAAAGTGGCCCTCCCTGAGGTACCATGGGCACTGGGCTGCAGGGCTGGCAGAGGGAGACAGTGCTGCTCTGGATCCAGCACAGTGAGGGGTGGGGGTCACATTGCACAGCCACACCTCCTTGGATTCTCAGTCTTAATCCAAACGTCTCTGAACTTACTATTACTTCAACTGAGACCAAATTTCTACCAGGTTAGCAGGTTAAGATATAAGATGTGACATGACTAACAGCGATTGAGATAAATGTTTTATATCCAAGTGTTACTCTGATAAGATTAGAACATTTTGATCTCTGCCTTTTGCTGTATTCGTTCACAGATGCCACTCTGATACATAAGGAAGTATTCCTTTCCTTGAGGAGAACCTGCTGGAGAAACTCCTGTCCATGCAGGCACCAATGGCACAGATACCACATGTTAAAACCTGCACGACTTGCAACGAAAGTCTTACTCGAACTCTGTGGAAACCGCGCGACAGCAGAGTGTGGGCATCCGAGGACAGCCATCACTGCTGCATGAAGGGTGTCAGCTGCTTTTTAAGAACCACTTTGTAAAATACTCTGAGGAAGTACATTTTATTGTAAGAGGTCAAATAAGTCCTGTCTTCTTAAAAGAAAACTATATCAAATAAATCTCCAATTCTGATTTGGCTTCAACTCTTAATGATGGATTTAAAAAACCCTCACATTTAAGTAAAATGTAAACTTACAGAAAATAGGCCAATGATCTTGGATGAGAATCCCCATAGTGCTCTAGGGTTAAATGTTCCTACAACTTGTCAAGGAAATAAAATCAAATTTCCGTGCCCTGGCCTGGTAGCTCAGTTGGTTAGAGCATCATCCCTATATGCCAAGGTTGTGGGTTCAATCCCCAGTCAAGGCACATACAAGAAGCAACTAATGAATGCATAAATGAGTGGAACAACAAATCAATGTTTCTGTTTCTCTCCCTTCCTCTCTCTAAAATCAATCAATCAATACACATTTTTAAAAAACAATCACATTTCCCTGAACACATCGACCCCTTTTGGCTCTATGCTCATTACAGGTTTCAAGTTTGACATTTATGTCCCTTCAACATCCCAAACTAAAGTAAAGCAAAGACCTTAAGTAAATGGACTCTTGAAGCTAAAGAAGGTGAAGGAAAGAACAATTCAGGAGAACTGGCGTTCTGGTAAGAAGCTGCACACACAAAAATAGTAGGGAGCAAAATAGTAAACCACCTCCTCCTGGATTAGAAACCACAGGGACCAGGCAGCGCCTCCCCAGCAGGAAGGGACAATGCGCAATGGATGCCGAGTGAGCCGACAGTCAGAGGCCAAGCGCACGGAGGGCCCAGCTCCCCTTGCGGGCTAGTGTTTGTCTGCACTTTGCAGACAGCAGCGCTCCAAGAAGTGAGACGTGTTATTCAAGTGTTTTGCCTCTTAGGGTGCCCCGAACAAAGTGAACCGGTGGCCCCAAGATTTTTGGCTTATGTTGCTTTAAGAACAATTCCCAGCTACAATCTCCAACGCTTAATATGAACAAGGACCCAAGATGTGTGTGTGCTTCACGGAGACCAAGCTCGATGACTCGGCTAACCCAGTTGCTTCAAATATTCCAGGAGCCCTCTCTCTGGAGCCAGGGAGGGTGAATCTGGTACGGGTTAAGGCAGAGCAGCTTCTATTTTTACCTAACATGTCAGCTGCACATCTGTTTTAGGCCGGGGGGCTTTATTTACAATTCCCCAGAACAAAAAAGAACAAAGAAAGCGAAGAGGAAAAGAACGGACCCAGCTAACTGATGTACTTGTAAAAGGAAAATCCCCCCAGAGGTTTCCACGTGTACACAAAGTCACTGGTAGTGGGACAGCTCGAAACCTACTCGTAAGGCCTCTGAGAGCTGGCACTCACCCCAGCAGGAGGATGGGAGCGGAACCTGTGCCACAAATGACCCTGTAATGAAAGTGTTTGTACAAAGAACACAGCAAACCTGTGTGTAAATGGGAACACGGACGAAGCTACCTGGTACAACATTCCTGAGTTTCAAACAGAAAATAAGTGAACAGCATCCAGCAGAGGAGGAGTCTGCTCATCACCATCACTGACACAGAAACTGGTATCAGGAAAAACAGCTGTGGCTGAATGATGCGAATTGTAAATTTTTAAATTAAAATAAAATAATTAACTTCAGTAACTTAAACAGAACGCAATTAAGTAATGCGCTGGCCAGACCTATCACTACGTGCTGGCAGATATTTTCAAAGCTGAAGCCTCCGCTAAAGAGCTGACATGAACCATGAACAGGAAGGCCCTCACAGGAGAGAGGTGCTGGGAGCAATCCCGGCGGCACAGCAGGCTGCTGGGCGTGTCCAGGCGTGTCCAGGCGCGTCCAGGTGCCTGTCTGAGTGTCGGCTGTTATGCAAGGGAGCAAAGCTGCTGCAGGAACACAAGGAAGGCCTCACAGGGCAAAGCACTCTGACCAGTTTAAAATGGTCAGCTCCTCCCAGCGAAATGCTCCAAGAACTGGAGGTGAGGGTAATCAAATCACGGAGTGCAGAATAGTCACCATTTGAAATGGCATCATTCACAGAACATTCTGTGTATCTCTTTTACGATGAAAATGTAGTGCAATTAACACACTGTATTTGCACCGGCTCGGCACGGTTCCGAGTCCGGAAGAAAAGCCACTGTCACTACTACAGCTCTAAGTGTCAACAGCTCAAGATGCAATTATTTCCCAATATAGATTCAGTAAACTAGGCACACGTCATCTCAGTTACTCTTGGGTAGCAACTAGAATGACAGCTACTAATGATACGTGTTCAAAACAGAAGTGGAAAGGCCCATGCCCCTTCCAGTCAGGTAGCAGTGAAGGTCCCCTCCACAGACAGAACGTCTTGCTTACATCATCTCTGTATCTAGACTTGTGGATCACCACCGCTTTGGAAGGAACAGAGGACTCAGGCTTCCGGATGTTAAATTCAGGCTTCGGTCTGGTCTGTTCTTGAAGAGTTTTCCACTCATCTAGAGTCATCTCTTGAACTTGAGTTTCTTCTTCTACCTCCAACTCAGGAACTCTAGAAAGTATATAATCATAAAGAATAATTTTCGATGGGTCTGAAATGTCTACCACAGGAAAAGTCATAACCATAAGTTGAACATACTCTCACAGTTCTGCACCTCAAATCTAAATAAGGTAAGAAAATCTTTGAGCCATAAGCTTCCTTATTTTTTTTTTAAAAAAGATTTAATTTATTTATTCTTAGAGGGGAAGGGAGGGAGAGAAACATCAATGTGTGGTTGCCTCTCACGCGCCCCCTACTGGGGACCTGGCCTGCAACCAGGCATGTGCCCTGACTGGGAATCGAACTGGCGACCGTTTGGTTCACAGGCCAGTGCTCAGTCTACTGAGCCACACCAGCCAGGGCCATAAGCTTCCTTATTTTATTTTCATGATTTTATGCCATCATTGCCAACTAAAGATACTTCCTGTTTGTGTTCAAAGCAGCCTTTGAAAATCAGAAACATGGCCATCCCAGTTACATTAACATTGCACTTGACTACCAGGCACTCCCTTCCCGGGTGGCAATTATGCAATAAGATGAGGTAACTGTAGAAGGAAATGGGAGAAGACATTGAGATGAAAAATAAAGGAAACCAAAAAAAATTAAAAAAATAAAATAAAGGAAACCATGAACAGATGATAAAATCATGGGCCACAAATGCCTCCTTTCATAAATACCCACTTTAAATTCATAAGTTTTTAAAAGAAAACAGAAGATAAACATGTAAGTTAATGAAGTCCAGAAATAAGCCCTCACATTTATGATCAACTGATTTTGGGGGGGCCAGGATGCCAAAGACAGAAGGGGAACAGTCTCTTCAAGAAATGGCGCTGAGAAAACGAGGTATCCACAAGCCAAAGAATGAAGCTGGACCCTTACCTCACACCGTGAACAGAAGAGCTAGAAGTATAAAACTCTAGAAGTTAGAGTTGGGTCTTTGGGTTGAGCAATGGCTTCTTATATATGACACCAAAAGCGCAAGCGACAAAAGAAAAGGCAAACGAGCCGAACATCACCAAAACTGAAGACCTCTGTGCTGCAAAGGACACCATCAGGAAAGTAAGACAACCCACAGAACGGTAGAAAATATTTGATAATCACATACCTGATACTGGACTTATGTCTAAGACTACATAAAGGACTCTTACAACTCAATAAACAGAAAAGACCCAACTGAAAACAGACAAGGCTCTGGACAGATGTGTTTCCAAAAATAGCTCTATAAATAGATGCTCCACATCATTCGCCACTGGGGACATGCAAATGAAAGCCACAGCAACTGACACTGCTCCCCTCCGCGCTCACTGGGGTGCTTAAACCCGAAAGGACATTTAAGAAATTCTTGGCGAGGATGTGGAGAAACCAGAACCTCACGCACTGCTGGTGGGAACACGAGGTGGTGAGGCCACTTTGGAAAAGAGTCTGACAGCTCCTGGAAAATTTAAACACAGAGCTGCTGTCTGACCTGGCAAGGGCATGCCTAGGTATGTACCCAAGAGAAACAAAAATGTGTGTCCACGTGAAGACTTCAGCAAGAACCGCATAAAAGTTCAATAATGCTGTTTACAGCAGCTTTATTTACAATGGCCAAATAGTAGAAGCAGTCCAAATGTCCATCAGCTGATAAACAAATGAACAACATATGGTGTATCTATATTATAAAAATTACATGGCTATAAGAAGTGAAGAAGTAATACATGTTACAACATGAATAAATCTAGAAAACATTGTTATGTAAGATAAGTCAGGTAAAAAAGTTTACATATGATTTGTTTATATGAAATAATAATATAATATGATCCATTTATATGAAATATCCAGAAAAGGCAACTTCACGGAGACAGAAAGCAGACAGTAGTGGTAGCCGGGTACCAGGACGAGGGAGGACAGGAACTGCAGATGGGTGGGGGCAGTGAAAACGTCTCAGAGCTAGATCATGGTGATGGTGGCATGACATTGTGAAATGTACTATATGTCGCTTAATTGTACACTTAAAATGATCAAAATTATAAATTTTATGTTATACCTATTTTACCTCCGAAAGAAATGGTACACAAAAAAGAAAGAAATGAAATACTAATGTATCTTATGGATAAGCCTGACCACATCATGCTGAGCGATGTGAGTCAGACACAACAACAAACACTGCGCACTCTACTTCCAGGCGGGTCTAAGACAGGCAAACTCACAGAGACAAAGCACAGGGGGGCGATCAGGGACTGAGGGGCGGGGGAATGGGGGCTACTATTTCATGGGGGCAGGTTTCTGTTCATGACAGCGGAAAGTTCTGAAGGTGGATGGTGGAGATGGCTACACAATGTGAATATAATTAATACCACTGAACTATGCACTTGAAAGTGGTTAAAACAGCAATTTTTATGTTACATGTACTTGAACATAATTTTTAAAAATTGATACCCAAAACCACTGACTTGTACAGATTAAATTGAGGAAATGTACGGTATAGGCATTATATATCAATAAGGGCTGAAAGAAAAAAATCACTAAGGGCGGAGCAGAAAGGGAATCGAATCCATAACACCGCCAGTGAAGAGCGAGTGTGGTGCACAGTTCTACATTACAGATTGACGACATTAAAAACGTAAGCCAAACCGGGAGAGAAACCGAATCGCAGGGGAAACAAAACAGACACACTGTAAAGCGACTTTGAATGTCCAAGCCATAGGTGCCGCTGCAGAAGCATGAAGGAACTTTCTGGGATGACGGTGAACACTCTCTCTGACGATGGGTCGCCCAAGTGCATGCATCTATCACAACAGTGGATGTACACTTATTTTTTTCCATTTCATGATAAGTTTTGTATCAGGGTAGCTGATGAGGAGAGGTGTTTGTTGTAAAATACTTTAAACTTTGCTGTGTTTGAAATTATGAATAATAAGTGTCAGAAAATACTAATATTAAAATATACCCCAAACTAATATTGGCAAAAATATGAAAAGATATTAAAACTTGTAATACTAAAGTACTGGAAAGAACCCACACTCATCCTGAGAGAAATTTGGTGGAAAAATATAGATATTAAACAGTTATAGATAGATATTAAATATAGTTAAATATAGATATTAGGCAGAATATTAAGCAGTTTAAAATGTAATGAGCCCAGAATAACCCCATGTCTCTGTGGTCAATTAACATTCAACAAACGGGGCAGAAGCATAAGATGGAATAAAAATAGCCTCTTCAACAAATGGTGTTGGGAGATCTGGAGAGCCACATGCAAAAAAATGAAACTCGACCACCAACTTATACCACACACAAAAATAAATTCAAGGTGGATAAAAGATTTAAATATAAGTCATGACACCATGAAAATCCTAGAGGGGAACATAGGCAGAAAAATTTACATCGGCAAGGGACATAGAGGAAAGAATAAACAAATGGGACTTCATCGGAATAAAAAGCTTCTGCATGACTTAAGAAAACATCAGCAAAATGAAAAGGGAACCAACCATGTGGGAAAATATATTTGTTAATGATACTGCAGACAAGGGTTTGATCTCCAAAATATAAAGAACTCACAAGACTCCACACCAGGAAGACAAACAACCCAATTAAAAAATGGGCAAAGGGCCCTGGCCCAGTGGATGGAGTGACGGCCTGCGAAGCAAAGGGTCACTGGTTGGATTCCCAGCCAGAGCACACGCCTGGGTTGTGGGCCAGATCCCCACTGGGGGGCGCGTGAAAGGCAACCACATACTGATGTTTCTTTCCCCCTCTTTCTCCTTCCCTTCCCCTCTCTGAAAATAAATATTTTTTTTTAAATGGGCAAAGGCCCTTAACAATTTTCTTTCTTTCCTTTTTTTAATCTATAAAAGGAGATTTATTATGAAAAATTTGCTCATGTGATTATAGAGGGTAACAGACACTTTTCTAAGGAGGACATACAGAGGGCCCAGAGACATATGAAAGGATGCTCAGCATCACTAGCCATCAGAGAGATGCAAATTAAATCACAATGAGATACCACCTGACACCGGTCAGAATGGCCATCATAAACAAATCAACAGACAATTGTTGGAGAGGATGTGGAGAAAAGGGAACCCTAGTGCACTGTTGGTGGGAATGCAGACTGGTGCAGCCACTGTGGTAAACAGTATGGAATTTCCTCAGAAAACTAAAAATGGAATTGCCTTTTGACCCAGCAATTCCACTGCTGGGATTATACCCTAAGAGCCCTGAAACACCAATCCAAAAGAACCTATGCACCCCAATGTTCATAGCAGCACAATTTACAATAGCCAAGTGCTGGAAGCAACCTAAGTGCCCATCAGTAAATGAATGGATCAAAAACTTGGTACATTTACACAATGGAATTCTATGCAGCAGAGAGAAAGAAGGAGATCCTACCCTTTGCAACAGCATGGAGGGAACTGGAGAGCATTATGCTAAGTGAAATAAGCCAGGCCTAATCAACAAAACAAACAAGGGAGCAAAATAGAACCAGAGACAAGGAAATAAAGAGCTGACAGTAAGCAGAGGGGA
This sequence comes from Macrotus californicus, assembly GCA_007922815.1. Lineage (NCBI taxonomy): Eukaryota > Metazoa > Chordata > Mammalia > Chiroptera > Phyllostomidae > Macrotus > Macrotus californicus. The sequence goes on along the minus strand of VMDR010000754.1, from coordinate 48,486 downwards.
GAGGGCAGAGGGATAATGAGGAGGGGGGAGAAAGGGAAGGGTCAAGTCAAAGAACATGTATAAAGGACCCATGGACAAAGATAACGGGGGAGGGGGGGCAGGATTGAATGTGGGAGGTGGGGGTGGGTAGGGTGGGGGAGAGTAATGGGGGGGAAATGGGGACAACTGTAATTGCACAACAACAGAGAAAAGAAAAAGAAAAAAAGCATAATAAGTTCTCTAAAAAAATCAATAAAATAAAATAAAATGTAATGAGAAATGCCTCTCTCTACATTGCTGTGGTGCACCACCTGGGTGCACTGATGAGAAGCAAGGTGGAATGCGGTGTATGTTAGTGTTCACCTGGAGAGATGCAAATACATACACATATAGTTTTTACAATCGTATTATAAACCTGGGGAAGACCAGAGATAGAAGCTCGATCAGACTGCACTTTTGAAAACAGGTAAATATTTTGCATAGTTATAAAACAAACCTAAACTGAAAGTCACCCTCTAAAAGAAAAAAAGAAAAAGAAAAAACTAAGCCCCGACAGGTGTGGTTCAGTTCGTTGGGCACTGTCCCGCACAGTGAAGGGTCACTGGTTTAAAAAAGAAAATTAATGAAATTGCTTAGGAAGTTGGTGATATAGCCAACAGAAGAAATTGTTTCTAAAGATTTTATTTACTTATTTTAGAGAGGGGGGAGGGAGAAAGAGAGAGAGAAGCCCTGATGTGTGAGAGAAACATCAACTGGCTGCCTGCCACATGTGCCCCCGCCAGGGACAGGGCCAACCCAGGCAAGAGTTCTGACCAGGAGCCCAACCAGCAGCCCTTCACACTGCAGGACGATGCCCAAGCAACCGGACCACAGCAGTCAGGGCAGAGAAACTCTTAAAAGTGCCTTTAAAAGATGAATTTACTCATTTCTCTCTACATAACTGTCTAGCGATCCTATTATTGGAGGTAGTCCTGGTAATACTACTTGTGACTGCAGTCTGTGTTACAAATGAGTAAGAGTATAAGGCTACTGACAACTGGAATTTTCAGCATGGAGGAAAAAGAAACAAACATAAAAAATTTTAACCCTGTCCCATGTGGGTTGGGCATTGTCCCGCAAAGCAAAAGGTCACAAGTTCGACTCCTGGTCAGGGCACATGCCTGGGTTGCACATTCAGTCCCTGGTCAGGGCGCATGCAAGAAGCAACCAATTGACGTTTCTCTCTCACATTGATGTTTCTCTCCCTCTCTTACTCACCCCCTTCCTCTCTCTAAAAATAAATAAATAGAATCTTTAAAAATTTTTTAGCTAAAACTCTTGTAGTCCTAGCCCTGGCTGGTGTGGCTCAGTGGATTGAGTGCTGGCCTGTGGACTGAAAGGTCACCAGTTCGGTTCCCAGTCAGGGCACGTGCCTGGGTTGTGGGCCGGGTCCCCAGTAGGGGGCATGTGAGAGGCAACCAACAGATTATGTCTCACACCTTGACGTTTCTCTCCCTCCCTCCCTCCCTCCCTTCCTTCCTGTCTAAAATAAATAAAATCTTAAAAATAAATGAATCAATCAATCTCTTATAGCCCTAAATTTCAAATGGAAATACTAAATTAACTCATAATATATTGTATCTTAAAAATACGTGTGTGTGTCTATTTGCCAGCTGTCAGTTAAATGGCTTACGAACAGTGGAGAACACAGTAGCAGTGAGCAACCCCAGTGCTCAGACTACGGCCTCGAGATACCACGTCCTGTTAAAAGGCTGTGGCTCTTTGAAAAGTGGCTCCGCATGACGTACGGGAGAGGAAGTACGGATGGTGAGTCTGGAACAACAGGTCTTACCAGAAAGCAAGGAAGCTATCAAAGACCAGTACGCATGTATCAAAAGGACCGAGAATCAACCTGAATATAGGTGGGTCATGATTTTTGTGAGTGGGATATCATTGACATATAACATTATATTACTTTCAGGTGTGCAATAATGATTTCATAGTTGTATATATTGTGATACAATCACCTCAATAAATCTCATTAACATCCATCACCAAAAAAAAAAAAAAAAATCAACTTGAAGAGGCTCCTTCTAGTCAAATAAATAGATGGGTCAGTTTAAACAAAAATGCGGTGGGGCTTCAAACACACCAAATACGTTTAAATCTCTAAGTTCATATTGACACTTTAAAAAAGACTTGGCATCTTTGAAGGATGCTCAGGAACCAGCTCATTCTGAAAATGAATAAACAACACACTCACACCTCCGTGCAACCCACAAGCTCTACTGTGGACCGTTCCAGCTAATAAAGAATGACGGAAATTAGATGACCCATTTGCAGCTTCAATGGATAAGTGTAATGATAATTGGTGGCCTTCTATAACCTGTGAAACAACCTTGCCAAAAACTTGAACTTGATCAAACTTTTATCTCTCAACTATTAATTTTCAGGAAATACACAAAATATGAGGGACAGAGAAACACGCTCATCTACTCTACAAGAAATGCTGTGCTGGAACTAGCTTGCATCATAAATTTTCAGGAACTTTGTGAACCAGCTATTAAACACAGTCATTGTTAAAAATTAAATTTTATAAACTTATGATTAACTATATTTAAAAAGTTAAACAGTACCCACAAATCACTATTCCCTAATTATTTCAGCACATTTCACCATTATCTGTGCTCTTGGGTTGTTTCTGTCTGTTGTGTGTGCATAGTGGAAACACCACATAATGGTATGTACTGCACATGGTATGTATCTTCCCGATTCTGCGTCCAGGGATGCCGCGTTGGTAGTTTTAAGCAGCCATGGTAAGAATGTCTATGCTACAGAAACCAGCAAGTGCAACAGATGTGGGCTTTTCATCCCAGAGAAACAAATGCTGAGTATTTGCCAGCACACCACTGCCCACAGGGATGCGGTCAATAAAATTCTGACTCTGGGAAACTTTTTGGATATATATGACTTAGTTTCTCCAACAAATAAATTACAACGGTGGGGGGAAAAACAGAAAACTCATAGATTAAAAGTGGCTTAAGGAAACAAAGTGACTTAGGGTGATCAAGATAGTGTGACATTAGTTTAATACAGTCAGACCAACAGAACAGAAAGTACAGAAATATACCCACACATACACGGGCAACCAACTGTCAGTCACGGTGCTCAGTGTGCTAGCATGACTGGATATGCAAAAAGAAGGAACTTCCATCAATACCGCAAAACGACCCAAAAATCAAGTCAAAAGGGATCAAATAAATACATATTACTTTTTAAAAAACTGGATCAGAAACCTAAGTATAAACTCCAAAATTATAAGACCGATATATTAAATCCACTCTTCAAGAAGCTCTAAACCAAGAGAGGCACTGAATATATAATACTCTAGCTAAAGGTCAAAAGCCCGAGTGTGAGATTAACACTCAGACAGAGCCAAGGTCAGAGGGCATCGCCATCTCTGAGTGTCTTTCGCACACACAAGCCTAATTCCGAAATTACCAAACACTTGTAACTGTGCCATGAGGGAGTTCAGTGGCAACTGTGACACGTCACAGTGCGGTGCAAAGAGAGCTCAGCAGGGCCTGCCCCAGACTGCCCCTGCCGTTCTACTGGATTTGCTGGCCAGCCCTGCCAGAACACTGCAGACAACGAGACGGACACCAGTTCATTATTCTGTCTTTCAGAATACTGATTAATTAAAAGAATTATTTTGTCTAATATTATGAATGCTAAAGTACTTCAATCAGTTCTATATACTAGAATGCTATAATTGACTATTATCCTATTTTATTATTTTCTAAGTCCTCATCCAAGGATATGTTTATTGATTTTAGAGAGAGAGAAAGGGGGGGGGGAGAGAAAGAGAGAGAGAGAGAGAGAGAGAGAGAGAGGAGAAACACCGATTGGCTGCCTCCCATACACACTCTGACCAGGGATCGAACCCTCAAAATAGGTATGTGCCCTGACTGGGAATCAAACCTGCCACCTTTGGTGTACAGAATGATGCTCCAACCAACTGAGCCACCCAATCAGGGCTCTATTATTTTAGCTTACCTGAGTTTGTAAAAATGACTTATTGGCTCAAAAAAGATACAGTATTTTCCTAAAAGTATCTAGTTAACTCACTTTCTCAACATTCATATACACAACCTGTTTTTCCTTAGTTAACTCACTGTCTAAATATTCATTGTAACTGTTATTTATTTTAAAAGATTTTATTTATTTTATTTTTAGACAGAGGGGAAGGGAAACATCAATGTGTGGTTGCCTCTCACGCACCCTCTACTGGGAACCTGTCCCAAAACCCAGGCATGGGCCCTGACCGGAAATGGAACCAGCCTTTAGTGTGCAAGACGGTGCTCAATTCACTAAGCCACACCAGCCAGGGCTGTAACTACTTTTTTAAAGACTTTAATTATTTATTTTTAGATAGAGGGAAAGGGAGGGAGAAAGAGAGGGAGAGAAACGTCAATGTGTGGTTGGGTCCTGCTCACCCCCTACTGGAGACCTGGCCCGCAACCCAGGCATGTGCCCTGACTGGGAGTCAAACCAGTGCCCCTTTGGTTTGCAGGCCGGCGCCCAATTCACTGAGCCCCACCAGCCAGGTCTCGTTGTAACTGTTAATCTACTTCTTTAAACTTATTTCTTAGTTGTTTTGAATGATAAGTTAACAGCTTTCAAAATTATCAATCATTGTAGCAACTTACTCTTGCAGTAAGTAACGATAATAATAGCAGATATTTATATAGCACTAATGATGTGCCAGATCCTATTCTACATGACACATATACAGATCCCCCCAACCAACCCTTGTAACAACCCTCTGATGTAGATACCATTATTCTCATTTTACAAATGAAGGAAACTGAGACACAGAGAGATTAAATAACTTGCCCAAACCAGTAAGTGGCAGAGCTAGGATTTGAACTCAGCATACTGTGTTAGAGTCCATATTCTTTCTTTTTTAAAGATTTTATTTATTTATTTTTAGAGAGGGGGATGGGAGGGAGAGAAGGAGAAAAACATCAAAGTGTAGTTATCTCTTGAGCATCCCCTACTGGGGACATGGCCTGCAACCCAGGCATGTGCCCTTAGACTGGGAATCGAACCGGTGACCCTTTGTTTCGCAGGCCGGCACTCAAACCACTGAGCCACACCAGCCAAGGCTGGAGTCCATATTCTTAAACCAATAGACACCTTGCCCTTTGGAAGCTGACGGACAAGTGAAAGTTAAATAGGCGAAGGGTAGAAGGAGATTTGGAAGACAGCTACAAGAAAAAGAGGAAATAGTACTTGCAAAAGCCCTATGGCAAGTGAGGGGAAGAGAACATAAAATAAGGGCCACCTGGTGATCCCAGAGAATGCAAAGTAACTCTACAGGGGCCAGACCACACAGGACCATGCAGGTCAGGACAAGGAACAGAAAAGGGACATGAAGCTACAGGGGTCTTACTACAAGGTGTGAGGGCATGACAATCGGATCGCCAGTGTGAAAGCTACTTCAGTGTGGCAACAGGCTGGCAGAAGGGGAGCATGCAGGGAGCCCCATTAGGAGCTACAGTGACAGGTCAGATGACAATAACTGAGACTATGATGGTGAGTGAAGGTAACAGATATTAGAAAAATATACCAATCATCAGGGCAGAGGGACAGACTGGATTTTGGGGAGGAAGGGCATCAAAAAGGAGGAGGTCTCAAGGATGAGCCCTAGGCTCTGGTCTGTGCAACTGGTTGGATGGCAATGCTGTCCCCCAAGAAGGAACACCTGATGAGGACTGGAGGTATGTGGACCTCCATTGTGGACATGCTGTGCAGGAGGACCACTGAGGATGTTCAAGGAGAGGTGTCCAGTAGGAAGGTGGGTACACAGGCCTGGGGTCCATGCTCAAGCTCAGAGCCTGAGCCATGTATTCTGGAGTCCGTGTATAAATGGCAATTCAAGCTGCGTGGTCCGTGAGCTCCTATAAGGGGACACTACAGAAAGGGAAGAAGACCTAAGGCAGAGCCCTTAAGAACTCAATATTTTAAAAGGCCAGAGAGACAAGGATAAGTCTGCAAAGGAGCTGAGAGGCAGAAGAAAAGCCAGAGAGTACAGGAATCATAGAAACCAATGGTAGGGTGTGCTTAATGAGATTAATAAAGTCAGATGTTCTGAGAGGTCAAGGGCAGCACAGACCGAAACATCCATTAGGCCTGGAGATAGGTGGTGACTATTTCAGAAGAGCAACGAGGACAGAGCCAGACCTAGAGTGAAGTGAAGATGAAGTAAGAGGGGGGAAAATGAAGAAAGAGCACACACCTGAAGAAGGTAGCTGATTGAGAATGTGGGGCAAGAGGAGATGATTTAAAATAGGAGAAATCGAGCATGTTTACAACGTTAATTTTTAAAGTGTTGATCGGAAGACCAGAGTTGGGTGGAAGGAGGTGAGCACACCTAAAAGCAGAGTCGATACATGGCAGTGGCGGGTTTCTGTGGAGTTAGCAACAAACAGGCCCTGACGCCTGCAGAGCTGGGAGGAGAGATGGCACCTCCCTTTCACCAGGAGGCAAGGAGGCTAGAAGGCATGCAGGGATAGGCAGGGTCACACCTTTGGGAGTGGGAAGGGGATGAAGCTCCCATCTGATGGCTCCTAATTTCTCTGTTATGTAGGGGGCAAAGTTGTATCTAGAAAATGAAAGAGCAGGTACAGGCAAATGGGGGCAGGGACAGATTTGAGGAGACAGGAAGGATTAAACCAGTCATGGGAGTGGGGGAGAGAAAGAGCGTACCCAAGAAACGGAGATTGCTGGCAGTGATGAGGGCTCATTTCAGAATGCTGGTGATCAAGAATTTACAGGGGTTCCTGCCAGCCCCACTGTGACGTGTAGTGCTCAGCCTGTAGGTGCAGGCAGAGAGAAGGCAGATAGCTAGCAGTCACCCAGGAGGCGGATCTGCTAGGAAGGTACAACAAAAAATCCAAGGGGCAAAGGAGTGTAAAGAATTGGCAAGAATGCCAGAGACGGACCAGAGCCCTTAGCTCCATGAAGAAAAGAGGAAGGAGAGAATAAAGGGACAGGAGAAGGGGTCATGACAAGAGAGACTAGTCACAGTACAGGCTGCTGATGGAAAAGAGGCATGGGCACAGGGCAGAAGACTTGAATTTAAGCCATTAATTATCATTATTAACCATTCATTAGATTATTTGAATTAATTAATAATTAGTGCAATTATTCATCAATTACATTATCAACCCTCTGTGATATGACGAAAGGCTAAGCTTTCTGTTCTGTGAAGAGCTCTTAGAAATCGGTAAGAAAAAGACCAACAACCCAATGGGAAAAATGAATGAAACACCTACTTGGCTGGAGACCCTTCCTCCAGGGGGTCTGGGGACTCCTCCACCACGGGGGGCTCCTCCGCAGGCACAGATGGCTCCACATCACTGAAAAGCAGCGAGACCGTTCTAGTCACACAAACTTGTTCACATCAAAGTTCTTTGATATTCAAGAGAGAAAAAAACATATTTCAATGTCCTCTTTCTTATATATAAGTATATGTGTGTGTGCATACACACACACACACACATACACACACACACACACATAATCCACATCAAAATGAAAAAGAGAAAATGCTCTTATTTGCTAATCCATATCAATTATTTCCACAAATGTGAAAGGTACTTTGAGAAACACAAGTTTCTATGAATGGCCTAAAGTTAAAAATAGATTATAAAGAATCAGAAGAATTATTCAGAACTCTTATAAACTTAGGAAATTCCCAATATAAACAGGAGCCAGGAAATGACTTATAATAGGTAAGAATATGCCCTATCAGACCTTTTTTAAACTCTTTAGGTTTTATTTATTTATTTTTGGACAGAGGGGAAAGAAGGGAGAATAAGAGCAAGAGAAACATTGATTGACTGCCTCTTGTACGCCCCCAACTGGGGACCTGGCCAGCAACCCAGGCATGTGCCCTGATTGGGAATGGAACCAGCAGCCTTTCAGTCTGCAGGCTGGTGCTTAATCTACTGAGCCACGCCAGGCAGGGCTTCATATCAGACTTCTAAAAAAATGGTAAAAAAGTAAAAACATTCCACAAAAATAAGTGTGTAGAATTACAAACAAGCTGTTATACTAGAAATATAAGGCTTGAAACATCGATTTATATACCACCACATCTAAAAACATAATCTACATATTCAAAAATTACAACACAATGTAAAACAATGTGAACTTTTAAAAACAAGATCTTAATCTTCCTTTTTATGGTAACATTACTCCCATCTAATCATTACTTAAAAACAAAAATGTCCTACCCTGACAGGTGTGGCACACACCTGGGCCGTGGGCCAGGTCCCCTGGTGGGGGCACATGAGAGGCAACCGATGGTTTCTCTCTCCCTCTCTTTCTCCCTCCCTTCCCCTCTCTCTGAAAAGAAAGAAATAAAATATTTTTTTAAAAAGCCCCAGCATAAGAAATTTCATTTTCAGAAAAATGCTGAAATTTGTCAATATAATTGAGTATATAATGGATATATAATGTCAATATAATGGATATTATATATCTATTAGAAATATTTTATACCACATACATAACTCAGCTTCATAAAATAAGCTATTTTTTCAAAAGTAAACATAAATTGAACTGTAATAACAGAATAGACTTTTTACATTAATATTTTTAAATTCTCAAATCAAAGCTATTATAATCAACTTTAAATAAAACAACTCAGTTTCTCAACATAAAATTTGAATGATGATATTTTATTTTTACAAAGGGTTCTAAATCAAATGCACTTGTGTTTATTTTTTATTTTTATTTATTGATTTTAGAGAGAGAGGAAAGGGAGAGACAGAGAGAGAGAGAAGAACATCTATTTGCTACTCCATTTATTTATGTACTTATTGGTTGATTTTTTTTATTTAATCCTCACCCAAGGATATATTTATTGATTTCAGAGAGAGGAAGCAAAGGGGGGCGGGGCAGAGAAAAATGTCGATGTGAGAGAGAAACATCTGAGAGAGAAACATCAATCAACTGCCTCCTGTACGCACCCCAAGCAGGGAGCAGACCCACGGCCTAGGTATGTGCCCTGACCAGGGATCAAACCCACAACCTTCCGGGGAACAAGACAACACTCCCCAGCAAATGGGCCTACCCTACCACGGCTAAACACACTCGTGTTTGGAAGGACATCCTTGCTTCCTTCACAAAGGCTGCCTCTGCACATCTGCCTGTCCCTGTGGGGTCATGGGAACTTTTAGCATCCAGGAGCCCCGAAGTCCAGCAGTGGCCTGAGCGTTAAATCACTCCAATTTTCTCCTTATTTCCTTGGCCACATAACAAACCAAGGGGATAAAAAACATAGGTGCACTGACAGTGCATAGCTTTAAACGATGAAAATGCATTCAATGGCTACAAAGACATGGGGAAGGAAAAAGGAAGCAGAATACAAAACAAAGACACTCTGTAAAAAATCGGTATTTCTAAAACTTAAGCAACTGATTTCAAAGAAAAAAAATCACAGGTCTCCCCGGTATTGGCCTAAATTATTTTCTAATTATTTTATTATTTTACGAATAAACCAAAACTAACACTGTACTTAGAGCCATATAACCACACCCACAAAACAATGAGGTTTCGAGATCAGGTACAATTTATTTTGGCAGGTTTTGTTATTATGTTTAAAGTAATCATTAATGTTGGATTAGTTAGACGATCTAGCTCCAGAGCTTAGTCTACGTATTTTTTCATTTTTCACTTATTGATTTGCTGAGAGAGTGCGCGAGCATGGGTGCATAACATCGATTCGCTGGTCCATTTACTTACGCGTTCACTGGCTGATTCTGGTAGCTGTCCTGACTGGGGATCAAACCTGCAACCTTGGCATACCTGGATGACGCTCTAGCCACCTGAGCTACCAGCCCAGAGCTCCCAAGTCCGTATTTTGACCCCCGTTTTTCTAACATAGCACAGGCCTGTCTGCGTGAGCGTGTTTCACAAAATGACGTTAAACCCCTCAAGGCTTTGTTTGCTCATTCACTCAGTCAGACTTCACATTTAACCAAGTCTACGACAGTGAACAGATTTTAGCCAAATGTTACTTGATAACTACATAAACTGTCTTGCTCTTCGTAACACAAGTTGGAAGGCACCATTATTGAAAACTGCATTCATGGGTGTCTATTTCAACTGGTTAACAAGCAAGTAATATCTGACATTATACCTCTGAAATTACTGCTGATGGAACAAACCCTACTCCAGCACGGGCACTCACGATCAAACTGTTCTAAGAACCGTAGCCCTGGACATGGCTCAGCCACACGACTTTGAAGGCAGCTCGTCCACAAATCTAACTACGCCGCCAGGACCTTCAACCAGGAACACTAAACTGCAGCAGAGCCCTGTCACCTACACTGGACTGCGCAGCATCTGGCCTCACCAGCCATGGACAGACACCTCACTTCCTGTGTTAGGCTCACCTCTGCTCTTGTTTATTAGTCAAGAGTTGCACATAATTCAACTGTGCTACCCGGTGTTCATGATGGCAAATCAAAATTTCAAGTTATTAAGTAAACGAAGTCTTACACTGAGTAAAATCTTTCAATTATAGACTATTACCCCCTAAGAGCTCTGACTTTATAACTCACAAATCAGTCCAAAATGAGTGCCGCAGGGCCCCTTCATCTTCACGTCAGACGCGCCAGTCCGCCAGGAGCGTGTGTGGCCACCTCTTCACGCTACGAGGCCACGACTGACCCTTTAGGGTCAGTTATCACTTGGAGCCAAAAATAATTTTAAGTTCAAATGCAAACTGAAATGGAGTAGTAGCATTAAAGTAGTAAATCAGATGATTCAAGAGTTGCCTGTGTTGCTTTTTAAGAATATATTATCTATCTATAATCACAGTAAAATCAAAATAAAATTAGAATCAAGAGCCTATTACCCTGGCTGGTGTGGCTCAGTGGATTGAGTGCTGGCCTGCGAACCAAAGGGTCGCCGGTTCAATTCCCAGTCAGGGCACATGCCTGGGTTGCAGGCCAGGTCCCCAGTAGGGGGCGAGCCAGACACAACCACACACTGATGTTTCTTTCCCTCTCTTTCTCCCTCCTGTCCCCTCTATCTAAAAATAAATAAAATCTTTAAAAAAAAACAGATCCTATGGAGGCATCTCAGCCACCAATACACCATCTAGACTGATGAAACCCGGAAACTTCGGGGCCATGTGAGCCACAGCCATGGCCGCATCATCAAGCACAGGAAGCAACTGGGAGGCCGAGGCAATGCTGGTGGCTTACATCATCCCAGGATCACCTTCGACAAATACCACCCAGGTTACTTCCCAGGTTACTCTGGGAAAGTTGGTGTGAGGCATGACCACTTAAAGAGGAACCAGAGCTTCTGCCCCACTGCCGACCTCGATAAACTGTGGACCGTGGGCAGTGAGCAGACACGGGTAAACGCTGCTGAAAACAAGACTGCAGCAGCTCCCATCACTGCTATGGTGCGATAGGGCTGCTACAAAGTCCCGGGGCAGGGAAAGCTCCCACAGCAGCCCGTCATTGTGAAGGCCAAAGTCCTCAGCAGAAGAGCTAAGGACAATATGAGGAGTCTTGGTGGGGCCTGTGTCCTGGTAGCTTGAAGCCACACAGACAGGAGTTCATTAACTTCTCACAAGAGCAAAAAAAAAAAAAAGAAAAAAAAAAATTCCTATGGAAGCCCAGATCGAGAATATTTAACAAGTCTTTTTCCTTTCAAAGACAACACATGTGCCATGGTAGTAAATCTAATGTTACATTTGATATTATTGTGTACATTTGTCTTTAAGGATAACAATTTAAGAAAAATAAATTTACACAAAAAGCTTATATTCAAAAGAAGAAAACTGGAAGTCTGGATCCTCCCAAGAGTTCAAGCTTGTAGAAAGCCTGCCCTGTAACAGGTCCTAGGGTGACCGCTTTGTCACCCTACGCTGCCTCGAAGTGCTTCCTGCCTATCCCACTGCAGACACCAGGAGGGCGTCGTCCCTGCGGCAGTGAAATAACAGACACAGCAGAACCACGCACCTCCTTTAAGGAGCAAAACTGGAACAGATCTGAGACACCACGATGCCTCAGAGAAATGTCAAATTTGAACCTCAGGCAAAACTTGTCACTGAGCTTCAATCTGCAAATGATGTCAGGAAATGAAGATGCAATGTGTATAAGAACTTTGGAAAGTCACAGAAAAATGAAATACAGAATATCTAGGAATTTAAAAAAACATTCTGAGGCTTTTGCAAATGTAATGTCATGTGCTTGGTGCAGCAGCAAACACACAAATTTGTTTGGCTAAAACAAGACAGAATAAAAGAATTTTAAAAACAGTTTTCAAAGCAAATTTTAACACAGCAAACCCATTATTTAAAGTTAAACAAAAGCCTCAAATCAATCTCTGCTTAAAGGAACACAAGTAAAAAGGCACGGCAAGCACCACAGAGGACACAATTTTCCTGAAAGGCCAATTAAGATCGAGACTTCCACTTGGCTGTCGGTTCACAGAATGCACACATTCGCACCGTACCTGGTCTCTTTCCCTGATCCCCAGGTGCGAGCTCCACATCCACCCATGTTGTCCTCAGTTCTGACTGCTCTAGGGAAAGAAAGGACATTCCCTTGAACCCGAAGCCTCTCGTCAATCTCCAACTCAGAGAAGTTGATCTAGAAGTTATCCCAGGATCAGCTCTTTCAGGAATGACAGTATACTAATATAAAGTCAACTACACATGAACATATAACAGATTCATATTATGTCTTAAAGTGCAAATAGCATTTACAATGAAACTTACATTTTATTCCCACCATATCTCTCAAATTCCCGTTTCCCTCTCTGGTCAAATCGGTCAAAAGGTCTGTTCCCGGGACCACCTCTGCCTCTGCTCCGCAGGCCCCCTCTCGGGCCTCCACGTCCTCTCAGGGGTCTGTCTCGATCAAACCGGTCAGCTGGTCTAGGAAAACATGGGTACAATGAAAAGAGGTGAATTAAAGAGCTAAAGCTTTTTTTAATAAAGAAAATTCTAGCAAGGCATTATGGCTGTAGTATAACTGGAAAGAATGGTGGCTTGAATAACAAATTAATAGTTAACTTTTACTGAACACATACTATCTCTGGCATTGTTCTGAGCACTTCACATACAGCCATTTAATTCACACAAACAAATCTCTAATATATAACTAATGCCCACGAGGCAATGAGGAAACCGAGGCACAGAGGAAATAGGTAATTTGTCCAAGGCTACTAATGTAGGGCAGCCCGTGAGAAGCAGGTCCTGGGCAGGTCTTACACTAATCTGTAGAGGGGCACCCCTTCTCTCTCTGGATCTGGTTTCTTCATTTATAAAACGAGAAGGTTAGATAAGCCAATTCTAAGGTTCATTTCAGTTTTAATACTAAATATTTAAGTTAAATTTGGAATGTTTTGTATAATAAGAAAAATAGTTAAACTTCAAATTATGTCCCCTCCCAAATACATAACCAGTCAGTGACGTTGGCAGCTGAATATGTTATCTTAGGACAACTTGACTTCTACCCTCATTGCTCCACATAAACTTTCAAGGACAAAGCCCTGGCTAGGTAGCTCAGTTGGTTAGAGCATTGTCCTGGTATGCCAAGGTTGCAGGTTCAATCCCCAGTCAGGGCACATACAAGAAACCACCAATGAATACATAAATAAGTATTATGAATACATAAACAACAAATCAATGTTTCTTTCTCTCTCTCTCCCAAATCAATAAATATTTTAAAAATTATAATAAATAAACAAACTTCCAAGAATTGCTAAAGATAACCTCTTGGTTGTCAAATCTAATAGTAACTTTTATCTTTAAGTTATTTGACCCCTATTGGTGACACAGCTGACCACTAATTTTCCTCTGAACTTTCTGGCTTCTCTTTCCCTATCTGTCCCTAAAAAATTATTTTTGTAATATATCACACCCATATATGGTACAAAACGACAAGATACTCCCCTTGCTCCTCAGCCACTTACTTTGCACTTCTCAGAGACAGGCAGATCCAGACGGTATCTACACACAAAAGTTCTGCACCTTGCCTTCTCCACCCACCACATCTGGGCGCTCTGCACACAGCTGCCTCCCTTGTTCTTCTGGATACCCATCCCCCACACCTCGTCCTCACCCCTATGCTAATGCTACCTGACCCTCGTTCATGTGACCCCATGGCTCTCCCTTGGGGGGTCTCTGATTCCAGGTCACAAAACCAGGTACTTCCCAGACATATCCCTCTGTATATGTCCAGAGCCCTACAGATATGTCACCAACATATGTGACCCACCCTGCTCCCCCTGTGGTCCCTAACTCACAACACAAGAGTGCCCAAGCCAAGAACTGGGCCCTTTCTCCAGCCCTCCCTTTACCCCTGCCACACCCACTGGACCCAGAGCCTGCCACCCCTGTCTCTGCCTCCCTGCTGGTCACCACCACTTTCCATGAGGGCTTGCCTCTCCTCCACTAGACTCAAAGTTCCTGAAGGAAGGACCATATCTTTTATCATTGTTAAACCCTAGTTTAATAAGATAAATTATATTTCTTAATTTATCAAGGCTTTTAAAAACATTCAAAGCTGTAAGAAATCACTTATTGAAATCCAACGGGGCATTATTAATGGCTCCAATGCCAGAACTAGAGGTCTATTTCTACGGCTGAAAATGTTACATTAAAACGCTACTAGCCCTGGCCAGCGTGGCTCAGTTGGTTGGAACGCCGTCTTGTGCACCAAAAGGTTGCGGGTTCGATCCTGGTCATGGAAGCCTACAGGGGGCAGCCAATCGATGTTTCTCTGTTATTCCGTGTCCCCCTCTCTCTCTGCCCCCCGACCCATTCCTTTCTCTCTAAAAGCAATGAAAAGATGTTCTCGGGTAAGGACTTACAAAAAAAAGCTACTATACCATCATGGGTAAAAAGATGTGAAACTCCTAATTCTCCTTACTTGAAAAGATAAAGAACTAGAGAACATGGATCATTAACTTCATGCCAGTCTCTATAAGAAATACCATTCTAAGTAAATTTTACAAGCTGGCTTTCGTCTCCCACCGCCCCTTACCAAAACTTTTTTGTAAGGGGGCTCATTAATTGCTAATGTTCCAAATGTACAAAAAAATTAGAAAATAACCCCCAAACCAAATTTCAAAGTGGAGTTTACTATTGTAAAATCTGATTCTCTATTGAAGTACCTAACCAGAGTTCTAAAACACTGACAAAAGAAAAGTAAGTTTTTAACCAGGAAGTTGGATAGGGCCATAAGAAATAAAACCTACCTAAAATTTGAGCCCTGGCTGGTGTGACTCAGTGGGTTGAGTGCCACCCTGCAAACTGAAAGGTTACAGGTTCAATCCCCCATCAAGACATATGCCTGGGGTTGCAGATCAGGTGCACAGTTAGGGGTGTGCAAGAGGCAACCGATTGATGTTTCTCTCCTTTTTCTCCCTCCCTTCCCCTCTCTCTTAAAATAAATAAATAAAATCGTTTTTAAAAATTGAGAGGAAATGAAGCCAAAACATACAAGGAAAATAATGCCAGCAGTCAAAATCAGGTCTAAATTTACATGAAATCTAGATCAGATACAGACAAAATTACGAATTCATTTAAACTACAGTAGTGATTGAAACTGCCGTAAAAATAGCCCTGTGCGTTCTGGTGTATTTTGGAATCCCTTAAGTCATTTTTTCTTTACTCCACAAGTTTACCCCCAGCTCCAATTAAATATATTCTCAATTGTTTCTTTACTTCCCCTTAGTATAAAATATATCTCCTTGGCACAGGTTGGTGATATCAAAGAATTCATACTCCACTTCAGGAGCTTTGTGATGCACTCACAAGCTAAAGGAAGGAAAATAACCTTGAGCCTGGCATCCCTATCGCCCACTCTCTTACAACAATCCTGCAAGTAGATATGAGTAGTTTCGAGGGTAGAGGGAACGAGGCACTGGGTGGGGGCGGGGAGCCGACGTTCAACGGGTACCGCTGGGGAAGATGAGCAGGCTCTGGGGAAGGATGGAGATGACGGCTACACAACAGTGTGAATGGACTTACTGCCACCGAACTGCATGTTTAAAAGTGGTTAAAATGGTATGTGTGATGTACATATATAGCTTTTAAAAATGCTTCCTTATGAGAAGGGAAAAAGGTTAAACAAGTGATTCTTTCAGAACTGGAACTGACTTTAAATGACCAGCAGTAGACTGCAGAAAAGAACCAAGTGTGTCCAGGCAGAGGCAGACTAATTCCCTAATAGCCTGTGTTCTAAGAGTTCACCGGCATTCATCATTTGGAGCCTACAGGAAAATGCCTACTGCGTTAAGAACAGCGGCTGCGCTCCAGACCATGTGCAACAGGTGATCTGGCGGCCCCTCCCCACAGCCACACTGACAGTCACTCCAATCTGGGACATTGCTTCTCTGCGGAAACACGGGTTCGGCCTCAGTGGAATCAAGTCCGCGTCGGCTGGCTGCAACCAGGACCCACACTGCTGAAATTCTGGGTCTTTGTCTCTTCATCCATAAATTGAGAGGACAGAATTAGCTAGACGGTCTGTTAAGGTTATCAGGATTCTATAATTTTGTCCAATAAACATGTATAGGTGTTACAGGAATGAAAGGTGATAACCATCTTCACTGTCAAATAAGCAAAGATCAAACATTAACTTAGTATATTTAAGTCTGGAGAAAGTGCGATGAGAAAGGCTTTTATAGATCATTAGTGATAGAGTAAATTGATAGGTTACTGGGACAGTGATTTGTCACTGTGTATCAATACACAATTTTAGTTCGTTTTTACACTTCATGTATCTATCCAACCTTGCCCTGCAGCACATCTGGGGCCCTCACTGGGATCCACGAGAATGACTGCTTTATTCCCCTGACCAGGACTCCCACTTCCAGAAGAACTCCATTCAGAAAAGTCCCTACATATGTAAAAAGCTGCTCACTGGGAATTATTTAGAAAGCAAATAGCTGGAAGCTGAGTGAAGGTCTAACACTAAGGAAATGGTTACATTATAATACAAAGAAACAATAGGTCATAATAAAACGCTTAACGAACACCGTTAATGATGTGGAAAAGACTTCCACCATGTCAAATGGAAAGGAACATAAAGTACTTAGTGTACATGCATTATCATCTTAAGCTCTAAGTATTGGGTTGGCCAAAAAGTTTGTTTAGTTTTTTTCTGTAAAATGAAAGACACATTTTTTTCATTTTTACCAGCAACTTTATTGATTTGGATATTATGAGTATGTTGCTATCTCCTGCTATTGGCTTCTAGTGGGCAGAGGCCAGGGTGCTGCTAAACATCTTCCAATGCATAAGACAGCCCCACAGCAAAGGATCATTTGGCCAAAATGTTAATAGTACCAAGAAACTTGGCAAACCATTTTTGACACATTTGATCAGTCACAGCACCTTCTCCATACACTGGAACAAATCTTTTTTTTTTTTTGCGTTTGTTACATTTTACCTTTCTTGAAATAATAAAGTACAATATGTCAGAGTGTTGTGCATTTTCTTCCATCTTCAATATTAAAACGGCTGCACAAAAATTCACCAATTTTGAAAAGTTGTTTCTTAATGCACTCTGATATGACAGCTGTCACAATACAAACTAACAAAATTGTTTCAGATGAAGTTACAGACAACTCAGCACTCCTACAGCCATCACATGGAAAAAACTGAATGAACTTTTTGGCCAACCTAATATATATCTGTGTGTTAAAATAAAATTTAAAAAAGAAAGAAAATAGGCCAAATATTAAGAGTAATCACCTCAGATGGTAAGATAGGGTGGTTTTATTTTTCTTTATAATTTTACATGTTTTCCAAATTGTCTGAAGAAACTATAAATTGCTTTTATTAAAAGATCTTATGGACCTTTATTACAGAAAAGTACTTTTAAAGAAACTAAGGAGCCCTGGCTGGTGTGGTTCAGTGGATTGAGTGTCAGCCTACAAACCAAAGGGTCACCGGTTCGATTCCCAGTCAGGGCACATGCCTGGGCTGTGGGCCACGTGCCCAGTGGGGGGCATGTGAGAGGCAACCACTCACTGATGTTTCTCTCCCTTCTTTCTCCCTCCCTCCCCCAATAAAATCTTTAAAAAAAAAGAAACCAAGGAAAGTATCTTTTCTGAGGACACACGACTTATCAAAAAAATTCAAATTTCCTTGTAAGTAAAAATTCGTACATATTCCTAATGTGATACAGTGCGGACACGGGACATCACTTCTGTGGTATTCCTGCCAAAATGCATAGGGTCGCTCCATGAGGAGACAGCAGACAAACTCAGTTCTGGGCTATTCTACAAAACAACTGGCCTCTATTCTTCAAAAAAAAAAAAAGTCCAATTCATGAAAGATAAAGGAAGACTGTGGAGCTGCTCCCAGTTAAAGAAGACCAAGTGCAATGTTCATTCCTGGACTGGACCCTGAGCCAGACTTTTTTTCTTTTGCTAAAAGGACATTACTAAGACACCTGGTGAAATCGGAATAGTCTGTGGATTAGGTAATTTAGAGAATCAAATAGAATTGTATTGATGTTAATGAATCTGATAATTGTACCATGGTTTTAGGAAATACATTTA
The DNA here is from genome assembly GCA_007922815.1 of Macrotus californicus. Taxonomy (NCBI): domain Eukaryota; kingdom Metazoa; phylum Chordata; class Mammalia; order Chiroptera; family Phyllostomidae; genus Macrotus; species Macrotus californicus. The sequence continues at coordinate 29,913 of VMDR010000754.1, read as the reverse complement.
AAGTGTTTAGGGATAAAGGGACATTTCTGAACCTTACTCTCACCTCAAATGACAAAGAAAAAAGGGGTACATGTGAGAGACAGGAAGAGAGAATGTGTACGGGGAGAGGCTGAGAGAGAATGCAAAGGAGAGAGGTATAACAAAGCACATGTGGTAAAATGTTAACATTTGGGGGATCTGGATGAGGGTGTATGGAAATTCTTTGTATAATTCTTACAACTTTCTGTAAATCTGAAATGATCTTTAAAGGAAAAACAAAAAATGTGCCTCCACATCCCATATCCCACCCAATCCCTAGTCTTACATGTATGATTTCACTTAATAGGGGTCTTTTCATGTTAACATATAAAGACCTCTCTTATCCTTTCTAAAGACTCACAATTTTGCAACTAAAAAATAACTGGAGATATGGCTTTGTGCTTTTGAGCTATAATTTTCTTATTTCCACAGAATAAATTCCTGAAGTGAGGGAAAAACCACACAAATGCTTCCTAAAAAATAAGCAGCTCTGATCCAGAAGGCTTTTTTGTAAGCATGCAGACTGTGGCCATTCACCAAAAAAGGCAGAACTAAGCCATTCTCTAACCTTCCCCCCCAACATGGTGGCAGATGCACGGCACCTTGACGTTCTGAGTGTTTAACTGCTCGGGGACAGATCTGTAGGTCACCAGCTGCTCGGCCCTCTCACACTGAGCTTCTCCCTGCTGGACTTTTGTTTTAGTGAGCGCTATAGTTTTACAAAGCCATATTCCTTGGTTAAAACTTGTAGCCCGGACCCTAAACGGGATTAGTAGTCAAGAAGTTGAAAACTTGCAAACAAAGGCTCCCTGGAAATTGCACTATGCATTGCTCTAAGCCTTTCCTTAAGCCTTTTTTTTAATGTTTTTTTTTTTTTTTTTTAAATCCTCTCCCTGAGGATATGTCCATTGATTTTTAGAGAGGAAGGGAGAGAAATATTGATCGGCTGCCTCCCGTTTGCACCCCAATCAGGGATTGAACCGCAACCTAGGTACATGCCCTGACCGGGGATCGAACCAGCAACCCTTTGGCATATGGGATGATGCCCCAACCCAATGAGTACTCATTCAAGCCACCTTAAGCCTTTTTTTACTTTATTTTCTTTTAAATGTGATTCATAAGTTGTTTTGGTTTAATGTAAATTCAGCACTATGTGGGTTTAATAATTAAACAAAAACTTTAGGCAGCAAGCATCCATCCTGTTAGTGCCAAGCATAAGACACAAAGAACTGCTACTACCTGTGTACAGGTGGGCACAGGTGGTCTGCATGATGCCACATCACTCAGGAGTGGTGTCAGACAGACTGCACCAGCCCATGACCATCTTCTGGGTCAGAGCACTTGCTAAAGAAGTTATGGGAGCCAGAAATTGGTGTTACACATCATCAGCTTTTCTTCAAACTTCATCATGACAGACTATGGACTTGACCATGGGGCTAGCAATTTGTTTAAACTCATCAGTGATCTACATTAATAATGCTAAATCAGAAACATAATTAGATCCCTGGCCTAAACTTCAAAAGAAAATTTAACTGCTTGAATATACTCTCCTGTGCAGTTTTTTTATGAGCACTTTTCATAGTTACCAATAAATAATTCATCGTGAAATCACTGCCTGAATCAAGCCTTAAGGTCATTTAAGAGATATATGGAAGATCCTTCACACAGCACCTAAGGAAATGCCTGTTACTCAAACTGACAAACCACACCCAGGACCAGCACCATGAAAGGGTCACGAAGGCTTGTCATTCTCCAAGAACCACTGCGGTTCTCCACCCTCCTGGCCAAGATCTGTCTGCTGTACATACTTTTCGTCGGCAAACTTCTCAGGGGTAGAGTCCGCCTGCCTCTCAGTCTCGCAGGGTTGATAGTCCCTGTAGGGTCTCCGCTCTGGTCTATCCGGCGTCACCTCTGACCCCCGGCTATCACTCCATCCTTGCTGATCCCCTCTTCTGGGTGTTCGTTTATGGCCTGCCAGCAAAAAAACCAAAGGGGAGAGCTGGAACACAAGGTCTACGACAGCACATTATTTACAGGGACGTGTACATTTCACTTTGCTAGACATCAACAGCGTGAGAAAATCGGGAAATTTGGAAAAGTTCAGAGAAGAAAAGTTGGTATTACTATAGCCCAGCATCAACTACTTTTTACCAAAAGTTTTAAGTTGTATAAATGTTTTAAGTTACTGTTGAATTACATGCTTTCCCTTATGATCTAAAAAGTGTGATTAAGGTAAACAAACTGGGCCAACTAACCTGCGATGACAGGTGTGTCACAACGACTCCGTGACAGCTAAGGGGACGACTGCTAACCCGACTGCATTTCACAAAAGCCGCTTTATCAAAACATGGCAGCTAAACCACACCCGGAAAACTTTAGGGCAAAAACCCTGCCCTTCAGATTGTAGTTTCAGAGCCCCAGCTATGGGTTAGCATCAGCTACTGAGGCTTCTGGTTTTAAATACAGCTTGTGCCGCTACTGTCTTTTTTATTTAGAAAAAGATTTTCCTGCTATTTGATGGCATTTATGCATTTCTGATCATACTTCTCAAACACGAGGCCAAGGCTGTACTGCCAACTCACACAAAGGCCAGTAAGCACCCAAAGAGACGCGTCTCATCCATGAAGTCAGCACGCGGCTGGGACTGCCCGGCCATTCCAGCCCTTCCCTCTCTCCTCTCACCCTCCCTTACTCCCCGCCCTCCAGTTCGATGTTTGAAAAACGTTATACAAATGTCTGACAAGCATCTAGTACTGAAGAACTCTTTCCAATACTTAAATCATCTTCCAAAAGTGTTTACCTTTTCTTTGTATATATTTAAAAAGTCCCCATCTCAAACATTACATACAATGTTTATTACAGTACTTTTGATTTTTCTATAAATTCCCCTTCAATTGGTTATATAGCTATAAAAATATTAAATGCATTTGAATTACTGAGTATTTCTGCAATTGCTGGTTTCCACTCCTACTTAGACAAACATGATTCTTAAGGAATATATTGGGTTGGCCAAAAAGTTCGCATGGCTTGTTCTGTGAGATGCCTCTAGTAGCGGTTGGTTGTCTTTACCTTCATTCACAACAATCTTGTTAGACTGTGTTGTGACAGCTGTCATGTTGGCGTGCATTTAAGAAACACTCATCAAAACTGGTGAATTTCTGTGTAGCCACTTTAATATTGAAGATGGAAGAAAATACGCAGCATTTTCAGTGCATTACGCTAAATTATTTCAAGAAAGATAAAAACATAACTGAAACACAAAAACAGATTTGTGCTGTGTGTAGAAAAGGGGCTGTGACTGATTGGATGTGTCAAAGTTTGCTAAGCTTCACGCTGGAGATTTCTCCCTGGGCGGCGCTCCACGGTGGGGCAGACGAGTTGAACTTGACAGCAATCAAATTGAGACGCTATTTGAGAACAATCAATTATACCACGTGGGAGAGAGCCGACATACTCAAAATACCCAAATCAATGAAGTTATTGGTAAAAATGAAAAATGTCTATTTTATGGAATAAATTAAATGGACTTTTTGTCCAACCCAATATTTATACATATTTTTTCCATTTTCCCACTTAGTATTTTCTATATAAATTTTATAAACTGGGCACATGTATTAACACATTTCCAATACTTTACTGATCTCATTTTAAAGCAAAAATCACATGTGTGATACCACTAACATAAAATTCTACAACTTATTAAATGTTAGTTAACATAAATTATTTTTTCAAATGTGAAAAGCTGTACAACAAAGTTCAACTTCAATTTAATGTCCCAATACCTAGAAATGCTTAAATCTGATTTACATCTTGTACTGAAGTCACAATCCGAGCTTGTGACATGTCTAGAACATGGGGGAAATGTTACAGAGCCTTATGCTTCTACGGCGGAAACGAAACAGAGATTGACATCGTGCCCAGTGGCCCAGGAGTACACCATGCCAGATCCAAGGGTGTGTACTTCCTAACAGAGATAAGATGTGAAGAGGCATTTGAAATGTAAGATAGAAAATGTTATTATGAAAATTAATTATCTAACCAGTTGAAAATGATAATAGACCATGACAAAACAGTCATAAACAAACGTGTCAACAGTAATAATACCTTTCAATACTTTTCTCTCAACGTGAAAGTCATTTTAATACAGCTTCAAATTCCCTATTTATAACCTGTAATATTTTTTAAAAACTTAAATATCTACACTCAGTTACAGAATTACTTAGGAGTGTATACCACCTTCTCCTTCCTCAAGGTTATTTTTGAGTGGTGTTAGTTAAATTTGGAATTCGCCATTCAAAACTTAAAATGACATTTACTGCATACTTCCCATTAAAACTTCTTCCAAAGTTTCCGTGTATAAATTGCACACAATTCAACATGACTGGCTACTTATTAGAACAATTATCAATACCCTGCACATTTCTCATTCTCTCTCCAAAACCCCAAAAAACAAAGATAACAGGCGTACAATTGTTTCCCTACAATTTAGTACTAGAGATTAAGATTGCAACTGAACTTCATTTGTTTTTCTGTGCTGGGTCAACAGCTCCAAGCGGGTAACGCAAACGCTGAATTTCAACAGCCCTTTCCAATAAAAGGCTGGCACACACAGTTGTTCACTGATCTAAATCCAAGCCCACCAAGGGACAGAATATAATAAAATTTGCAATGAGATTTCCTACTAAATAAAGTTGACCTTTGACTCAAAAACAATAGTTCCGAAAAGCTAAGAAAAGTAAAGATGAAAAAGCGTCTGACGACTTCAAGAAAGAATTTACTGAGCAAGGCTCACACAAGGGTCAATGGACAGCCGACCCTCGAATTTGGGTCAGCTGAAAAATCCACGTGTAAGTGGACCTGAGAAGTTCGAACCCGTGTTATTCAAGGGTCAACTGTATATTGTTAAATAGTGGAGGACATTCAAAACCTCCATGTCCTTATGTTGTCAGTGTTACCCTTTTCAGATTAATAAATGTTTCCATTATATGTCAAACATGTTTTGACTGTTTCTTGATAACACTAAGCATCACTCACAATATTCTAACTACATTAAAATGTTTGAATGTTAGAAAAGTACAGGCCATATCAATTAGGGCTGCAAAACCTCGAGAGAACACCTGTCTACCACTCATCACAGGTAAGTTTAGTACAGCAATCAAGCAAACAGAAATGAAGGAGCTGTGGCTCCTGAAATAACACACACCTGGAAAAGAACGAGAAAGACAAAATTTCCATTCTAACTACAAAATTAACCGAAGATCTTTAATATAGAAATCAAAAGCCAGATCACTTGGCTCCTGAGCAACTCACAGAGAAAAAGGTTATCAATATGATAGATTACAATGCTAAGTGAAAGGAGCAAACTATAATCCAGTGTACATCGTTTAAATTTAGAAAAAAAGAAATAGCTTTGTGCATTTATGGCTATAAATACAAGGTGTTTACAGTAGGAAAAATAAGAGATTTTCACTTCATACAATTCTAACTTTCTTAAAATCCCTATAAATGCACGACATTTTTAATTTTACAAAGGTTACAAAGTGATGTTAGCATCAAATGCAGTTTCACACTATTCTCAAGGATAAAGTATACATTTTCATTTGTTAAAAAAATAAAGGGAAAGGAAAAGCTTAGCCTTTCTCTATTTTTTATTACTATATTGAAATAAATTCAAGAGAAAAATAAAACATAATACAAAAGGTACATCATATCTCAAGTCTCACTCCCAGTTAAAATACGCTTATAAACTTATGGCCTACGAAGGCGTCTTGAGATAGCATTTTAAATAATTTTCAACATCTGTATTATAGTGACTTGATTTTCTTATTCTCAAGTGATATTGCTAGACTGTACTTTTCAAACACAAAGGAAAACATTACCTAGGTACAGGAGTCAAAGCCCCAGTACTTAAAACAGCTGTTTTCTCGGGGTTGGAATGTACAATTAATTTTTTTTAACTTTCCAATTACAGTTGACATTCAATACCATTTTAGGTTCAGGTGTACAGCCCAGTGGTTAGACATTCATGTAACTTAGGGAGTGGCCCTCCCATAACTTTGCTACCCACTTGGCCCCAGACAGTTATACCATACTATTGACTACATGCCCTCTGCTGTCCTTTCCATCCCCATGACTGTTCTGTAACTGCCAATTTGTGGGATGCACAATTTTTATCAAGCCAGGAACTAGCCAGCAAAGCGGAACTGAATATTGAATACACTGCCAAACACTGGCTGCAGTGATGGAGCTACACATCTTCATCTGCACACTCTTAGGCAAACCTCAGGACTACTGCCTTGCTTTAGGAAAACAGTAAACACAGGTGTAGTCTTGGTGACTATACCACTGATGCAGTTCAGGTGAAAAACGAACTCGTAAGCGCCCTCCCTCCCTATATGCAAAGTACACCGAGCTCTGCGCAGCCACTCCGACCAAACAGGGGGTGGGGAACTTTGAATATCCTTGTTGAGAGGTTAAAGAAAGCAGCCTGAGTTAATGAGAAGTCACACATCCCAACACCACTACAAGCGGTACTGAAAAATAATGCCGGCTCAATACTGGAAACTACGTTAAGGGGATGGGTTGAAGTCTCCCGGGACCCCGCGTCCACCCCCTCAGCATTCCGCTCCCGCAGACGTCACATCCCACCCCAGCGGTCACCCAGGCCTTCACTCCATCACAGAGGCCCGCACATCTCACTCCAGTTATCCTTCACACACCCTGCCTGGGCTTTCGCCACCACCGCCAGGGGCCGGGTGCGCCCAGCCTCCCTAAAGTGGGGCTCCCCTCCCAGCAAGCCTCTCTTTTTGCTTCCGGACCTGGATTTTGCAGAGGGTGGGCTGGAGGATGGAGAAGGTCCCTACTAGCTCTAGACTGGTGAGCCCCGGAGTAGCGACCCTAGTTTTTATCCCACACACCACCCCAGCAGTATGCCTTAACTTTGCCCAACTTGTGAAGGCTTAGAGTTCCAGGGTTTTGAGACCACCCCTCCCCGACTCCGAACCTGCAGCCCCTGTCCCCAGAAGGGACTGGGAAAGGTCGGAAGGGGCATGACACCCACCCCACGCCCATCCTCTTTTCCAACCTTCTTTCGCCACCAGGACCCTCAGCTCAATCCGACTATTCCCAAAGCCCCCTCCCCTTTTTGGAACAGGTTCTAGTTACCAGTCTCACATTGGAGGTACTGGGGTAGCTTTAGAACGGTGACCTCCGTGACCCCATTCCCCTCCCCCTCCCGCCCACTCCGAGGCACCCAGGTACTCGCCGCTGACCAGGTGTCTGCGGGCCGCCCCCGGGGCTGTCTGGCTGCTGCGCGCCGGGAGCCGGGAGGCCTTTGCGTTCCTTCTGGGACTCTCGCCGGCCGCCGCCCGCGCCGGGTCTGTGGCCCGAGGCCCCGGCCGGGCTCCTGCCGCCGCGGTTGCCCGCCCCGGCCCCGGCTGCCGCCACCTCGTCTCGCCTCTTGCGCTGCAGCTGCTGCTGGCGTCTGCGCTCGGCCTCGCGCAGGATGTCGAACGGGTCCGACTCGTCGTCCAGCAGTTGGTGGAAGCGGTTGGCTACAACGCAGCCGAAACTCTCTTGCATCGCGGCGCCGGTGGCGGCCGCGGCCACGGGGCTCCCCAGAGCGCCCTTCATGCCGCCGTGGCCACTGCGGACCGGCCGAGAGCAGCCCACGCGAGCGAGTCTCAGCGAAGCTGGTGGCAAGGGCCCATCACGCACGCCGCTGCTGCCCTACCCGCCGGGTCCCCTCTTTCCCCGCGTCAGTCCCGCGCTGCCACCGCCTCTTGCCCAGCCGCCTACAGAGAGCCAATCAGAGCGCGCGGATACGCCCCTTTTCCTAGCGGGCACACTGGAAGCCCAATCAGAGGCAGGCTGCTGTCGCATCCCGCAATCTTATGCCCCACCCCTCGACTCACAAGGAGGGACCGAGCCCAAGAGGCGGAGCTACTGGGAGGGGCTCCAAGTTTTGTAGTCCGTGCAGGTCAGCCTGGGTGGGTGGGTTACGGCCCATATTTATGTTCTCTCTGGGACTGGATTCACATTCGTTATTGGCTACTCTTCTCTGAAGCTTATATGTTCATTTAGCCATTGAACAACTATATATTGAACACTTACTATGTGCCAGGCATTATGTTGTAGGAGATCCAAGCTCCGTGTTTTCATGGATCTCGTAGTACATAGAAAAATGTCCCGAAGGAACGGCACAGACTTCTCTATGAGATAGCAAAGGAATCTGAAGCTTTCCCTAGAAAGTGCTGATTAAGCGAAGATCCGAAGGATGGCAATGAACAGAAGCAATGGTAAGTGCAGAAATCTTAAGGTGGAGTGAGCACAGCCCATTCACAAGCTCAAAGACCTGTGACCTGGGCTTCCAAGAGTCAGGGGAGGGCTTTATTTGGTCTTTATTCTAGGAGTAGTAAGTAGCAAATTTTAAACATGAGCATGTACTTGAAAAGGCTACTCCGGCCGCAACATGAAGGACTTGGAGAAAGTCCAACTAAGCAGAAGATTGTTGCAGAGCTCCAGGAAAGAGCTGATGGTGGGGGCTTGGACTGGAACGGTGGCAGTGGAGGTAAGGAGAGTAGTAGATTCGAGAGCTGTTTTGCAGGTTTTATCAAGTCTTGGTGACACACTAGATATGGATGAGGAGGAGGAAGAGGGAGGTATGATGACTTCTGTTTTTCTCTCCGGTACAGCTGGAATGGTGGTGCTATTCACAAAGAATTAGTGCACTGGAAGAGAACACCTCGATGAGGATCGTAAGTTCAGTCTTGGACATGAGGTTTGGGGTTTTGTTTGTTTTTCTTTTGAGACATTCAGTTGAGGCCTGGAGCTGAGAGAACCCCAAGAGCTGGACTTCTTCCAGGAACTCTTGCCTAGGCCCCAGGGCAGACATTCTTGGCTGCCCATCCTACAGCTCTTCTTTCCCTCTTACATTTCCCCAGAACCTGTATTTTGTTAAGGTATAGGTGGCTGTATGCCCCAGGGGAAGTTGGGCCCTCTTTCTGCACCAAAGTTGATTAATCTTAAATCATGTATTATACTTCCATTCCCTTGCTAATGACTAGTGTAGGAATAGGCTTGTGATGAAAATCTGGTAGAATAGACCCAAGGGGAAGTATTCTGGAGGATATCATGGAACATTTTTCTTATACCTAAAAAGGGATTGGGAAGGCATCTGCCATCTTCCCACTTCTGTTCTTTGAGAAGAGGACATGATGCCTTGAGTTATCATTCCTTATTGTGGATGGCAGAGGAGAGGCATGGAGAAAACCTAGTTCCTGATATTGAGCTGCTGAGTTACCCTGCTCTGGAACCTTCCTACTCAGTTATTATTATATAACATGATAAATGCCATTATTGTTTAAGCTACTGTTTTTTAAAAATTTATTTTATTTATTTTTAGAGAGGGGAAGGGAAGGAGGGAGAGAAACATCAATGTGTGGTTGCTTCTTGAGCACCCTCTACTGGGAAGCTGGTCTGCAACCCAGGCATGTGCCCTAGACTGGGAATCTACCCAGCAACCCTTTGATTTGCAGGCTGGCACTCAATCCACTGAGCCACACCAGCCAGGACTAAGCTACTATTAGTTGTACTTGTTTCTTGAATCCAGAAGAATCCTGTTAAAGCATCTGGCTCAGGTGTATCATTACCCTTTTTTACTTTTCCTTTAATAGCAAATGGAAAAGGAACCCTTAATCCTAACTGCTGCCAGGTCTGTGTTTTACTCACTTATTTAATTTTCTGTCATTCCTCAGGAGGGCAGGGATGATGTCTGACCTTTTCATTGCAATTTATATTCCTAGTGCTTAGCATTCTATGTGGTTGTACAGTAGATTCTCAAAATTTGTTGAATGTCTGAAGATTATGAGATATTTTGGTCATCGCCTTCTTAGTCAGCATGGGTTTATGATTGAAAGCCTATAATTTTTTTACCTAAAGAATTGAGAGTGGGTGCTCAAACAAAAACTTGTGCCTGAATGTTCATGGCAGCCCTGCTCACAATAGGCAAAAGATGGAAACCACCCAAGTGTACACCCACTGATGAACACATAAACAAAATGTGGTACAATGGATAAATATTTGGCTGTAAAAAGGAATGAATTCCTGACACCTGCTACAACATGATTGAATCTCGAAACCATTATGCTAAGTGAAAGAAGCCAGACATAGATATTATATGATGTCATTTATATGAAATGTCCATAATAAGCAAATCCATAGAGGCAGAAAGCAGATCAGCAATTGCCAGGGGTTCTGAGGAAAGGGTATGGGGAGTCACTGCTCCGTGGGCATGAGGTAGTATGTTGGGGTGAAGAAACCTTTCAGAAACTATATCGTGATGATGGTTACACAAAATGTAAATGTACTAAATACCACTGAACTGCACACTTCAAAGTGGTTATGTTACGGGAGAAACTCCCAGAAACTTGGTTAGTCTCACCTACACAGTAAAAAATTACAGATCAGCACATCTATTAGTGTGCAAGCAGGGTTTATTGGTGATTTCTCATGGAAGACAGCAGCCTAGGTCTTCCTAGGTGGGGGGTGAAAGGCATAGGCAAAGCAGGGTAATGGCAGCGAAAGTTCAGGATGGCCAAAGGCCAGGGTTGCAAGTGCAAGCCCAGGTGGCCAGGGTCTGGGTGGCCTGAGGCCAGGCAGCCAGAGAGCCAAAAGAGAGAGTCCTTTGTTTTGAGGACTTACAAAGTTGACAGGATGGAAGGAAGAAGTTACACATTGATTGGCAGGTGAAAGTGGTACCAGCTTTCAGGGAGGGGGGGAGGAGGGGGGACATGACCACCCAAACTTAGGTATGTATGGGGGTCTGTTAGCCCGAATCCTTATCTTGCTCCAGAACCTCTTTGTTCATCTTGTTGTAAAACAGGTACATGACAGGAGGCACTTGGTTAAAGTTGGGGCAGCTAGCTACCCAAACTTATTTGTGTAAGCATTAGGGACTCCCTGGAATAACAGATAGTGACCAGAGGTGGGCAATTCACGAGAGTTGTTTTATGGGCTTTGGCACTCTGGATCCCCTACCATCTTCCAGGCCTTAGGATGAACACACAGTTTCAAAGGCTTTCCTTCCCAGATAGTGGAGACAATTTATATAATTTGAAGGACTCCTCTCCTCCCATGTTAGCATGGTGTTTTCTGTGATGTTGGAACACCTAGCAGTATTATCAGACCAGGCATAGGGCTGCTGAGTTAGTGGGTAAGACATGCCTTCCTCCTCCTTCCTTCCTTGATTTTGCTATCCTATCTAACAGTTAAAATAATAAATTTTATATCTATTTTATTACATTTTTAAAAAAACAGCCCTGGCTGGTACAGCTCAGTGGACGGAGTGCTGGCCTGCAAAGCAGAAGCTTGAGGGTTCAATTCCCAGTCAGGGCACATGCCTGGGTTGCAGGCCAGGTCCCCAGTAGGGGGCGTGCGAGAGGCAACCACACAGTGATCTTTCTCTTTCTCCTTCCCTTCTCCTCTCTCTAAAAATAAATTAAAAAAATATATTTTTAAAAATAAAATGAAAAGCATGTATTTTGGAGTTAGACCATGATTTAAACCCTGGCTTGGCCACTAACTTTGTGACCTTGGTCATGTTCCTCATTTTCGTGCCTCAGTTATCTCTTCTGTAAAACGAAGACAATAATGGTACCTACTTCAGAGGGTCATTGTGAGGATGAGGTCAGACAATGTATGCAAAGTGTTCAAAACCATGCCTGGCACAGAGTATAAGTCCTCAGTCAAAGTTATTATCAACATTATTACTCTCATCATCATCATTTTGAATCAGGCCTAAGACTAGATAGAGTTAGAACAATGCCTCGTCCTTATGAAGTGAATGAAATTTTCAAAGATTCTTCATGCCGCAGAATCACCATGTGCACCAGAGACCACACTTTGAGAAGCGTTTCTTCAAGCCAGAGTTGTCTCTGACATTTTTAAGTTGCCCATCACCAAGCGACACCACCAAGGAATCACCACTTGAGAGAAGGGCCTGTCATCTTCCTACTGGACATCTGAAGACACCCCACTCTCCCATTCTCCTTCTATTATTTCTGAGATAGCCAACCACGGCAAGTTCTAAAGGTATGCCCTGTGAGCACTCTATTCTACTTCCCAAATCATAACTGCCTAGAACAGTTATCGGTAAACCAGGGCTAGTTGCTTCAGGGTTAAGAACACTTTTAGCCCTGGCCTGTGGGGCCCACTTGGTTGAGTGTCGTCGGCAGTAAACCTAAAGGTTGTGGGTTCGATTCCCGGTCAGGGCGCATGCCTGGGTTGATGGTTCAGTCCCAGTTGGGGGGGGCATTTGAGAGACAACTGATTTATGTTTCTCTCTCACATTGATGTTTCTCTCCCTCTCTCCCTCCCTTCCCCTCTCTCTAAAAACTGATATATAAATTAAAAAATATATACCTTTAGAACCACTGAAATAGAGATGAGTAGCCTCTAGCTGGTATTAGCTCTCATAGGGCTTTTCCCTCATGTAGAAGTTACTGATTGTAACTTATTAAGCATCCTCACATTTTTTCCTGACCATTTTTCTGGGAGATTGCATTCATGAATGTATTCCTGAAATACAATTTCACCACATTAGTATAAGTTACTTGCAACATTGTCTTTAATGTGCTCAGTTGAATAGACTAAACTTTCTAATAATTCCAAGATATAAAAACTATGTCTAGTAATTGTAACATCAAACAGAAAAAAAAATCAAAACCACACAAACACACATCCATATAGTTTAGATAATAAGGCATTACCCAAAAAACAGGTGTGGATGCTGAATAATTCCACCGTCCCTTCCACAGCCATTTTTTCTTTTTTTTTCTGGCACCAGGGGAAATGCTGTGAAGTTTAACTACATACAAAATGTAAATTACCTTGGGTTATTTAATATATGAATTCCATTAGGAATAATAAAATACACTAACATCTTCAAGATTGACTTAAATACACAGAGAAATCAGTTGAGAATTTAAAAACATTTAGCTTTATTGCTTTTAATTACGTTCAGGGAGCAACAACTGGGTGAGGGCCAAGGAGGAGGGGCCCGTAAGGCTGTGAAGGGTGTTTTTGTCAATCACCAGAGTTGCATCCCGTACACTCTGTTCTACGACTGCATTACTACTATCTCTGCTTACTTTGTCTCTCCTATAAAATCAGGATGGTTATCATCAGTCCTGTGCTCGTATTTTCATGGGAAGATAAAACCAAAGAAGTAAATTTTAAAAGGTAAAAAAGAAATTACATTCCTTTCCATTGTTTCTACTTGCATAATGTACACAAAAACAAAAATATTTTTCTTAACTCTGAGAGGATTTCTTTTGTCCTTTATGTCAGCTGAGTCTATTGTGATCAGATCAATGGAACTAAGTTTCTGGTTTAGTAGTTACAAGGTTGATAAGTGAATTCAAACTCAGTTTCTCACAGCAAATGAATAAAGCAAGTACCTAGTCTCAAAGTTAGGGGTTGTAGAACCATAAATCATTAACAACCAAGATGCTATAAGAGAACTTCTAGGAAGCCAAAATCTATTTATGGTGACCAGACGTTTTAAATCTGGAAAAGATCTGTACCCAACCAATTAATATTTGTGTTCTTCTTGGTGCCATTGAGGTTTTTCCCGGCTCACTTTCTGGTGGCAACATGATCCTCAGAGCACTGTGCAAAGAGAACAGTTTTTTTTATTCGCTGGAAGTTCCTACTATTAAAATTTTGAGATTGGTTATAACTTTCATCAAGGCTGAGTCAACTAATTTGGAATTTAGAACATTTGAGTTCTACATTTTTCTGGGTCCTTCCAGTTGTGAGCCACAGAAAACCCACCTGGAATAAGTAAAACAAAGGACTTTGCTGGCTCATGAAAAAAGGGTCAAGAATAGCCCAGACATAGCTGGGCTGGGGGCAAACGATGTTAGGACCTGATCTGGCTCTGTTACCTCCATTCTCTCTGCTTTATTTTCTTCTGTACTGTCTCCCCTTTCACAAGTTTCTCTGCACACATGGTTCCGGCCCTGCAGTGTGCAAAGGCCTAGAGCTGTTAACCCAGCCAGAAAAGAAAGGGGACTTTAATGTCAACATGGGCACCAGTGTCCCAGAATTGAGCTAATTGCTATAACAAAGGGTATTTACATTTATTATTTTTACCGAACAAAAGGCCTGGATTGTCTGCACTTACTTTCTTTTTAGTTATTGAAACATGCCTCAAACGTCTCAGTTTGAAAACCAAAGCTATTACCTAATCAGTCTTTTTAAAAAATTTAATCTTTGTTGTACTTTTTCTCCGTTACCATTTAGTCCCCTTATACCGCCCCTCCACAGTCACCGCAATCACCACACTGTTGTCCATGTCCGAGAGTCCTTCTCCCTGTTTGCTCAGTCCCTCCCCCCACCCCGTACTTTCTGTCATCCTGCTCTCCATCTATGAGTCTGTCCCCATTTTCCCTGTTAGTTCAGTTTGTTCATTAGCTTCCACATATAAGTGATATCATATGGTATTTATCTCCCTTTAATTTGCTTATTTCACTTAGCATAATGTTCTCTAGGTCCATCCATACTTTCGCAAATGGTAAAATTTTCTTCTTTTACGGCCAAGTAGTATTGCATTGTGTAAATGTCCCATATTTATTTTATCCACTCATCAACTGGTGGACACTAGTGCTGCTTCCATATCCTGGTGATTGTGAATAACACTGCAATGAACATAGGGGTGCTTACGTTTTTTTCAAATTAGTGTTTTGAGTTCCTTTGGATATACTCCCACAGGTGGGATTTCTGGGTCAAAAGGCAGATCCTTTTTTAATTTTTTGAAGTATCTCCATACTACTTTCCACAGTGGCTGCAGCAGTCTGCATTCCCACCAACAATGCGAAAGTTTTCCCCTTTTTCCACATCCTCGCCAGCACTTGTTTGTGGTTTTATTGATGATAGTGATTCTGACAGGTGTGAGATGGTATCTCCTTGTGGTTGTAATTTGCATTTCTCTGACGATTAGTGTCTTTTCATATGTCTAGTGGCTATCTCTATGTCCTCTTTGGAGAAGTGTGTGTTCAGGTCCTTTGCCCATTTTTTAATTGGATTGTTTGATTTTTGCTATTGAGTTTTGTAAGTTGTTTATAAATTTTGGATATTAACCCCTTACCAGATGTAGCGACGAATATGTTCTCCCATTCTGTGGGTTGTCTTTTTATTTTGTTGATTTCCTTTGCTGTGCAAAAACTTTTTCAGTTTGATGTAGTCCCATTGTTTATTTTTTTCTTTTGTTTCCCTTGCCCGGGGAGATAAATCCAATAAAATATACAACGAGCAATGTCAGATTTTGCTGCCTGTGTTTTCTTCAAGGATATTTATGGTTTCAGGTCTATCATTTAACTTTTTGATCCATTTTGAATTTATCTTCATGTGTAGTATAAGAAGGTGGTCTAGTTTCATTTTTTTTGCACATATCTGTCCAATTTTCCCAACACTGTTTATTGAATAAACTATCCTTAGCCCATTGTATGTGCTTGCTTCTTCTGTCGAATATTAATCAACTATAAAGGTGTGAGTTTATTTCTGGGCTCTCTATTCTGTTCCTTTGATCTATGTGTCTGTTTTTATGCCCGGACCATGCTGTTTTGATTACTATGATCTTGTGGTATAGTTTGATATTAGGTAGCGTGATTCCTCCAACTTTGTTCTTCTTTCTCAGCTGTTGCTATGTGTGGCCTTTTGTGGTTTCATATAAATTTTTGAAATATTTGTTCTGTAAAATATGTCATTGTTATCTTGATAGGAATTGTGTTGAATCTATAGATTGGTTTGGGAAGTATAGACATTTTCATGATATTAATTCTTCCTATCCAAGAACACAGTATGTGCTTCCACGTATTTGTATCTTCTGTTTCTTTCTTCAGTGTCTCATAATTTTCTGAGTACAGGTCTTTTACATCCTTGGTTAGGTTTATTCCTAGGTATTTTTTTTAAGCAATTATGAATGGGATTGTTTTCTTAATTTCCCTTTCTATTAGTTCATTATTGGCATATAAAAATTAAATTTTTGGATATTTATTTTGTATCCTGCTACTTTGCTGAATTCATTTATCAGTTCTCGTACTCTCTTGGTGGACTCTTTGGGGTTCTCTGTGTACAGTATCATGGCACCTGCAAATAATGACAGTTGTACTTCTGCCTTCCCAATTTGGATGCCTTTCATTTCTTTTTCTCTGATCGCAGTGGCTAGGACCTCCAGTTCTATGATGAATAAGAGAGGTGAGAGTGGACGTCCCTGTCCTGTTCCCTATCTTAAGGGGAACACTTGTAGTTTTGCCCATGAGTATGATGCTGGCAGTGGGTTTGTCATGTATGCCCTTTATCATGTTTAGGTATGTTCCCTCTAATCCCACTTCGCTGAGAGTTTTTATCATAAATGGGTGCTGGATTTTTATCAAAAGCTTTTTCTGCATCTATTAATATGATCATGTGGTTTTTATCCTTCATTTTGTTTATGTGGTGAGTCACGTTTATTGATTTATGAATGTTGTACCAACCTTGCATTCCCAGAATAAATCCTACTTAAGCATGGTGTATGACCTTTTTGATGCATTGCTGTGTTCGGTTTGCTAATACTATCTTGAGGATTTTAGTGTCTACGTTCATCAGGATATTGACCCGTAATTTTCTTTCTTTGTAGGATCTTTATCTGGTTTCAGAGTTAGAATAACGCTGGCTTTGTAAAATGAGTTTGAGAGCCTTCCCTCCTCCTGAATTTTTTGAAATAGTTTGAGAGGGACAGGTGTTCGTTCTTCTCAGAATGTTTGGTAAAATTCACCTGTGAAGCCATCCTGTCCACGATTTTTGTTTGTTGGGAGTTTTTTGTATTACTGCTTTAATTTCACTAGGTGTAATTTGTCTATTGAGATTCTCTGATTCTTCCTGATTTAGTTTTGGAAGATTTTGTATTTCTAGGAATTTATCCATTTTGTCTGGGTTGTCCAGTTTGTTAACATATGATTCATAATATTTTCCTATAATCCTTTGTATTTCTTGTGGGCCAGTTGTTATTTCTCCTCTTTCATTTCTGATTTTACTTACATGGGTCTTTTTTTTTTCTTGATGACTCTGGTTAAAGGTTTGTCAATCTCGTTTATCTTTTCAAAGAATCGGCTCTTGAATCCATTGATCTTTTGTATTGCTTTTTCAGACTCTGTTTTGTTTATTTCTGCTCTGATCTTTAGTATTTCCTTCCTTCTACTCATTTTGGGCTTTGTTTATTTTTCTTTTTCAAGTTCCTTTAAGTGTGAAGTTAGATTGTTTATTTGAGGTTTTCCTTTCTTTTTTTTTTTTTGAGATAGGCCTCTAATGCTATAAATTTCCTGTTAGGATTGCTTTCTTAATGTCCCACAGAGTTTGGATTGTTGTGTCCTCATTTTCATTTATTTCAAGGTATCATTCAGTTTCTTCCCTGATGTCTTGTCGACTCATTCATTGTTTAATAACATGTTATTTAGTTTCCATGTCTTTGCATGTTTTTCAGTGTTATTCTTGTGATTGATTTCTAGTTTCATAGCATTGTGGTCAGAGAAGATGCTTCATATGATATCAGTATTCTTAAATTTACTGAGACTTGTTTTGTGTCCTAGTTGTGGTCTCTCCTAGAAAACATTCCATGTATACTTGAAAAGTATGTATATTCTGCAGCTTTGGGGTGAAATGCTCTGAAGATATCAATTAAATCCATTTCATCTAGTGTGTTGTTTAAGGCCACTGTCTCCTGGTTGATTTCTGCCTGGAAGATCTATCCATTGAAGTCAATTGGGTGTTAAAATCCCCGACTGAGACTGTATTTCTGTCAATCTCTCCCTTTATGTCTATCAAGACTTGCTTCACATATTTAGATGCTCCTATGTTGGGTGTATAAATGTTTACTAGGGTTATATCCTGTTGCTGGATTGTTCCTTTTATCATGTAATGTCATTTTTCTCTTACTCTACCCTTGGTTTTAAAGTCTATTTCATCAAAATAAGTACTGCTACCCCAGCTCTTTTTCCTTTCCATTTGCATGAAATATCTTTTTCCAACCCTTTATTAGTCTGTGTGTATCTTTAGATCTGAGATGCGTCTCTTGAAGGCAGCATGTAGATGGGGTGTTTTCTTATCCATTCAGCTTACCTATGTCTTTTGGTTGGGGCATTTAAACCATTTACATTTAAGATGATTGTTGATAGATACATCTTAAGTGTCATTTTATTGTTAGACTCTTTTCTTCTTCTTCCTGTTCTTCTCTCCTCCTCCCCCTCCCCCCTCCTCCCCACTCACCCCTCTTCTCCTTCCTCTTCCTTTTCCTCCTCCCCATCTTCTTCTCCTCTAGCAAGCCCTTTAACGTTTGTTGCAGTTCTCAGTTGGTGTTAATAAGCTCTTTTAGCTTTTTCTTGTCTGGGAAGCTTCTTATTTCTCAATCGATTTTAAATGTTAGCCTTGAGATGACCAACTGAAAGAAAAATGACTTTGAGAGGGTAGAAGGAGGGGCAATAATAAGAGTAGGGAATCAGGGCAAGGCAAAGAGAGAAAGTAAAATTTATATTGTAAATAAATAAAAAAAGGGAAGACTATACTTTCAGGGATCATTTCTATAGTTCGTTACTAGAGAAGTTTCTCTGAACGGGTAGAGCACCCGAAACCACGAGGAGGAGGCGCAATGCTCTCTCCTGAGCCTGAAGCCGGCTTTTGGTGTTGGCTTTTGCAACTGCCAATAGCCACTGATGATCGTTCTTCTCTCCCTTTGGAAGAGTAAGGGGGAGAGAACACAGTCTGAGTGGGAAAAAAAGGAATGAAGAAGGCAGAATGGAGCAAGAGAAGGGAAGTGTATAGTATTAGGTTTAAACAGAAATAAAAAAATATATAGTGAGCCCTGGCTGCTGTGGCTCAGTGGATTGAGTGCTGGCCTGTGAACCAAAGGGTCACTGGTTCTATTCCCAGTCGGGGCACGTGCCTGGGTTGCTGGCCAGGTTCCCATCAGGGGGTACTCGAGAGGCAACCACACATTCATGTTTCTCTCCTTCTGTTTCTCCCTCCTTTCCCCTCTCTAAATAAATAAATAAATAAATAAATAAATAAAATCTTTTAAAAAATCACTTTAAAAAAAAAATATATAGTGAGAGACATATTGAAAAAGGTAAAAATTAAGTAAATAAATTAAAAAAAATAGAATCTAAATTGTAGAAAAAGGTCCACCACAGCACTATCAACAACAAATGAACTGATTAATAGAGGTGGGATGGGAATAAGAGGAAAGAAAGAAAGAAAGAAAAGCTTAAGAGGAAAGGGAAGTGATTTTGAAAAGCCAGAGGGAGAAGGAATACTAAGAGTGAGGAATGAAAACTAGGCTGAGTCAGGGAAAAATTAAAATCGAAAATGAAAAAAAGAAAGGGCAGGAGGAAGGCAAAATGGGGTAGGAGAGGGACATGGTAAAATTTGAGATTGAAATACAAAAATGGTGAAGCTCTAGAGATACATTGAAGAAATGCCACAAGTATCATATCCAGAACCAATGAGCAAGGATTGATAAAGGTGGAGAGAGAATAAGGGTATTTTAAGATCAGGAAAAAGAATGTGAGATGACTAATGGCAAGAAAAATGGTTTTGAGAGGCTGGTGGGGAGAGAAAGAGTGTGGAATGGAAACAAGTTGTAGCAAGAGAGAAAATAAAATTTAAAAGGAAAATAAGAAGAGGAAAGAAGAAGGTAAAATGGAGTAAGAAAAGGGAGGAGCAAAATATGAGATTTGAAATAAACTATAATATAAAAACTAGTGACCTAATAGGCACCAATTTGGAGGACAAGAAATGAATGTTAAAATGTTATGCAGGAGAGAAAAATAACGCAAGTCATGAATAAGACTGCGGTGGAATTCATCTCAGTAGAATCTAGTGTTTGTCACTGTCTTTAAGACTACCAGTGATCCACAGCCTGTGACTGTCTCCTTCAGCTGTTAACCTAATCAGCCTGTGATCTGCAGTCAGGCTTAAGCACCACAGGGTGGAGCAGAGTAATTCCTGTGGGCGGGGCTATTGCTTCCCCTCAGGCTGCTGCCACTCAGAGGTGAGTGGTCTGCTTGAGCAAGATGGCTCCCGCAGTATGGGGGATGATGACTCAGCACCAGGATCCTGGTGGCTGCTCTCTCAGTTCTTTCCCCAAAGCCACCAACCCCAGACACTCCTCAAGCATCTGTAGTCCACTCTGTCCCCACCTTTGCCAGAGCCTAGGGTAAGTGGCTGCAAGTGAAAATTTATGCATTGACCCTTTAAAAGGTTCTCTGTGACTCCAGCCATCTGTGCCTCGCAGAGAGAAATTCTGCTCCTTTTCAAAGCTAGATGTTATCTGGGTTCTTTTTGGGCTGTGGTGCCATAGGCTGGGCAGCCCACTTGGGATTTAGACCCCACACTTTTCAGGGGGAACTCCCTAGCCCCTGAAATGACCCTCAGGCACTTCAGCTGCCACCCATGGGAGCACAGCCGGCCCTCTCACACCTCCTCTGGACTCCCAGTCTCTTTGTGGTGAAGCCATTTCTTCTGTCTGTCCGTGGTTATAAGCTTCACTCCTGCTAATGTTCAGTTGTTTATTCTGGACGATTTTCCCACGATTTAGGTAATTTCAGATTGGTCCTAGGAGGAGGTTAGGGTAGCTACCACTCACTCCTCTGCCATCTTGATGCTTCAACATGCTTATTATTATTAGAAAGAGGGCAAAGGAGGGAGAAACAGAGGGAGGGAAACATTGACGTGAAAGAGAAACATCAATTGGTTGCCTCTTGTACGCTGGGGATAGCCCTTATCCCAGGCAGGTGCGTCAGCCAGAAATTGATCTTGTAACTTTTCAGCTATGGGACAATACTCCAACCAACTGAGGCCCACTGCCAGGGCAGAGAGCTTATTTTAAATATCAACAATCGTGTGAATACAAGACACTGTGCACAGTCATTCTTGAATGTTGGAAAAGATGTTGAGCAGCTGCGGTCCCCTGTGGAAGAGAGAACTTGCTTTCTCTTCTACACTTTTGAGAATGACAGAATGTTCTTTCCTGCCCCAGGCCCCTTCTACCTGTGTTCCTTCTGCTTGGAGCTAGCTTTCCCCAGTATGGCTCACTCCTTCGATTCTTTTACATCCCTGCTCAGATGTCTACTTATCAGAGAGACCTCACCTGACCAGCTTCACTGAAGCCCCATTTTCCCACTTTATATTCCTCTATAGAATTTTCCACTGAATGTATTCATTTGTTTGTCATTCGTCTCCCTCCACTGGAGTGAGAGTTCCAGAGGATACCACTACTATATCCTCAGTGCTGAGGACCATGATGGGCACATACTTGGCATTTAATACATATTTGTTGAGTGAATGGGAGTGGAATGACTAAGAACTTATTGAATTCTTTCAGCTAAATAGAAATGCTAAGCAATATAATATATTTGATTCTTTTGCTTAGCATCACAGGTCATTTCTGCCATTTTAGTCAGTCTTTTAAAGTGGCTGGTTTCCTAAGTCATTACATAATTACCCTCTTAAGGCTGAGTGAGCATTTGAAAGCACAATATCTAAATTGTGTTGCCGATGTGACATCTCTGCTATTGACATTATCGTTTTGCAAACATTGTATTGGGGCATACCGTTAAACCGTGGCCTGGGGGAGGTCAGGCTGTGATGGGCACTGCAGCACAAGGGGAAGGGGAGTGGACTTGGTGCCAGCCCCAGCGCCACCCTGTGGGGGCCACATGGCCTGAGCAAAGCCATTTGATGTCTGTGAGATTTTTTTTTCAGCTCTAAAATGCAGATACCCTTCCAAATCTACCTAATAGAGATACCTAATATGTGGAAGTGATTTGCATCATTATAAGGTGTTATAATTATGTCAAAGTAATAATCAACTTTTGAGTACCTGGTATAACCAGGGGACTTGGCTACTACTATGAGAGAAGTCTACATCTAAGTTCACAAAGAGGCTTTCCATTTAGGTTGGGGAGAGGGGCAGCAAATACATTAAGAATGTGCTCATTTAACTAATAATGTCATCATTTCAAAAATGTGCTCCAGATACAGTGTAATTGTTGACACCATGGGCTGACTCATGTATCTTGACAAGTTAATTTATAGAGCAGGATTTTGAGCCATAGACCCATATAGCAGACACTTAGCAGTTAGAGGCCATCCCTCTGCACATGTGTGTGTCCTCTTGGGCCTTATTCTTTTGTCCATAGGGCCTTTTAAACATTTACATGAGTAATATATTAATATTTCCACTGGAAAAATGTAACATAGAAATGTACCAAGAAAAAGAAGAAATTTTCTTTGCATACTATTACATATCATATTAGGGTTCTCAACACACACTATAAATGGCTCTCTGTTGATTTTCAGATGCTTTCAGATGTTTCTGATGGAGAGATAACCATCGAGGCAAGAAAAAAATGAAAACCATATGAAACTGCTTTGCAGACATCAGTGCAAATACATTTGAAAACCTAGAACAAATTAATAATTTCCCACAAGAGTTAAAGAGCTTAAAGAAACTAACAGCCATAGGGAAAAAAAAACAAAAAAAAGTATTAAGTAACTACACTAAGAAAAAGCACAAGATCCATATGATTTCACAGGGCAATCTACTAAACCATTAACCTAGAACATTAAAAAGGAAGGAAACTTCCTAATTTCTTTTATGAAGCAAATATAACACTGATATCTAAATTAGATACAGTACAAAGAAAGAAAACTATTGTCCAATGTCACTCATGAATATTGATACAAACATTCTAAACAAAATATTAGCAAAAAGACTTCAATACCACATTAAGAAAATAACACACCACGGCCAAGTGGGATTTATTCCAGGAATGCAAATCTGGCTTGAAATCAATTACTATCAGAGCCAATATTACTAAATCTAATAGAAATATCATTTTTTCCATAGAAGCTGAAAAAGCCTTTGAATAGGTGAACACCTATTTATCATCAAACACTCAAGAACATAGTAATTAAAAAATACTTTCTTAACATGATAGAAAAAATGTGTATACATACCTTACTCCTAAGGCTAGTTTCTTATTTAATGGAAAAATACTTCTAGAATTTGAAAGAAACAAGGAAATTCACTGTTCACTACTATTCACCATTGTACTAGAGTTGTTAAACCAATACAATTAGACAAGAGTAATCAATTAGAGGCATCAGAATGGGTAGAGAAGTAAAAATATCTATTTGCAGATGATATGAAAGTATACTTGGAAACTTCCAGAAAAATCAATAATAAAATTAATTTAAACAATAAAGGAATTCAGTGAAATAGCAGGATATAACAACATACAAAAAGTCAATAGCCTTTATATACACAAACAATAAACAGAAGACATAATGTTAGAGAAAACATGATTTACTATAGCAACAAACAGGAGTAAGTATGTAAAATTACATTTTTTAAAAGACTTGATTTATTTTTGGAGAGTGGAAGGGAGGGAGAGAAACACTGAAGTGTGAGAGAAACATCAACCAGTTGCCTCTCACACCCCCCCAGCCGGGGACCTGGCTGACAGCCCAGGCCTGTGCCCTGACTGGAATCAAACTGGTGACCTTTCATTTTGCAGAACGACACCCAACCCAGTGAGCCGCTCCAGTCAGGGTTGTAAGATTACATTTAAAAAGAAGGAGAAGGAGAAGAGCTAACACACTACTGAAAGGTATGAAAATGGACTTGAAAAAATAAAAAGACCTCTGTTGTTGGATGGAGTGACTGAACATTATAAAGATGTAAGTTCTTTCTAATTTGTAAACTTAACGCAATCCCAATAAAAATACCAACAAGCCATTTTAGAGAGTCAGCAAAGTTGATACTAAAGTTAATATAGAAAAACAAACATGCAAATATGACCAAGAAAACACTGAAAAACTGTGTGGGGACTAGCATTACTAGCTATTAATATACATAAATCACTATAACTAAAACATTAAGTCACTGGTGAATGAATAGGCAAATAGTGAAATAGAACATAAAGTTCAAATTAGACCCACATACATAGGAAACAGTATATGACAAAGATGGAGTCTTACGTTACCAAGGTAAAGATGAAATTTCTAATAAATTTGTGTGACAATTTTTTTTCGAAATCCTCACCCAAGGATATGTTTATTGATGAGAGAGAGAGAGAGAGACAGAGAGAGACATCAATTGGTTGCCTCTCCCACGTACCCCTACTGGGAATTCAACCCACAACTTTTTGATCTACTGGATGATGATTCAACCATCTGAGCCCCCCTACCAGGGCATGACAACAACTTCTTGAATCTAGTCGAAAAACAACTGACAACCGGGGAGAAAATATTTAGAGTATATGTGCCACAGGCAAAAGGCCAATATTGTATCATATAAAAAGCTCTTAAAAATTAAGGGTTGTCACACCCATGAGGATGGCCATAATAAAAAAGACAGATAACAGCAAGTGTTGGTGAGGATGTGAAGAAACCGGAAACCTTATGCACTGCTGGTAGAAGGGTAAAATAATGCAGTTGCTTTGAAAACAATTAGGTAGTTCTTTTTTTTTTTAATTCAATATCCCTAACATTTATTTTGATTATTTTTAGAATGGTGAAAATAGATACATCATTAGGTTAAAATAAAGATCTAAAAATAATGCATCATAAATGTACATAGCTGTCATTGAATATTGTTTTTTAAAATTATTTTACTGTTGTTCAAGTACAGTTGTCTGTATTTACCCCCCACCACTCTCCGCCCACCCCAGGATCCCCACCTCCCTCCCTTGCTTCCACCCTCCTTTGGTTGTATCCATGTGTCCTTTATAATTGTTTCTGAAAACCCTTCCCCCCTCCCTCCATTATCCCCTCCCACCTCCCTTCTGGTTACTGTCAGATTGTTCTTAACTTCAGTGTCTCTGGTTCTATTTTGCTGGCTTGTTTATTCTGTTGATTAGGTTCCACTTAAATGTGAGATCATGTGGTATTTGTCTTTCACCAGCAGTGAGGCAGTTCTTCAAAAAGTGGAATACATAGTTGCCATATGACGCAGCGATGCTACTTCTAGGTATTACTCAAGAGAAATAAAAACATACATGCACATAAAAACTTGTACATGAATGTTCATACCACCACTCTTCATAATAACCAACAAGGAAAAACAATCCAAATATACACAAACTGATAAATGGATAAACAACATGTGGTATTTTTCCATGCAATGAAATACTTTCCAGCCATAAAGAGGAATGAAATATTTATGTATACTTCAACATGATAAGCCTTTAAAACACGCTTAGTGAAAGAAGCCAGTCGCAAATGCAAGGTCAAGGGTGTTCAGCAGTGGAATTGATCAATTCTCTTCAAAGGTGTCAGGATCATGAAAGACAAGGAAACACTGGAAAACTGTTGCTGACTGGAGGGTAGGAAGGCCAAGTGATAACCTGTCCTCTGTGAGAGTCTACACAGATCATGTGAAAAGAAGAAAGTGGGAAAATTGGTGAAATTTGAATAAGGATTGTAGCTTATGCAATGATCCTAAGTTAATTTCCTGATTTTGATCATTGGCTATGGTGATAGTATTAGGGCGAGCTGAGTGAGGGATATTGGAAACTCTCTCTACTGTTTTGGCAACTCTCCTGTAAGTCCAAAATCAGTTATGAATGAAAAGTTTTAAAAAATATATATCAGCAATAACTGTACTGACACCATTCTCCAAAGTTAATCTCTGATCTCTGATACAAAGAAGAGGAATAGGACTTAAAAATGGATTTGTCCTTACTTACCTTAATTAGATGGCAATAATTACAATAAAATGCCACAGCAGAAAGCTTCCAAGATACATAATGTACTGACTACCTTTGAGAAAAGCTTACAACTCGGGCATCCAATAGATGATCAGTGCGATAAAAATCCCGAGTCACTTCGATGGCCTCTTTGAAGATGTAACTGCTTGTTGAAAGTATTAATCAGCTGTCCCATTAAACTGCTTCATTTAAATCTGTTTTGGATTTTATTCTAATATGCCAAATTAGTAATGTTTAGTCATAGCCACATTTTAAACTTGATTCCAAATCCAGCTGATAATTCATCACTGTGGGTCTAAAATAATGAAGCTTATGAGAATAAATGTTAGTACCTCACTGTCTCCCCATTGCAGTCAAGACTAATGTGGAAGGAAGGGTAAAAGTGCTCGTCTCCTAATGCTGCTGCCAGAGGCAGTGTTGAGAAATGCTTAGAAGATGGGGTTAGCATGCCCTAGTCACCACCTGTGTCAACAAAAACAACTATGGGGGTAATGATATCAACATCTATTTGTATGAATAATTGAAACTGCCTCAATCTTGTGTAAATTTTGCAAAAGTCTTTGCTATTTTGTGTTGATATGTAGCACACCCTAAGTAAAAACATCATGCTTGCTGTGAAAAGTAGTATCAGAGAGAGTCCCTTGGCGCTGCCTTCCATCAGGACTGCCACTCCCAACACTACTCTCTGTGAGAATTCTGGATCCCTTGTGTCCCTATATCACCCTGAATATGGCAGTCACAAGCTGAGGAGGTTTATCACATTATGCCTAGTGTTGTTAAACTGCTAACAATGATTTGTGTCTGATTATTCAAGTTACACAGTCAGCCCAGAAAAATTTTACTGTGCTCCCATGAGGGTAAGACTCAGTAAGATGATTATTTTCTATGTGATTTACATGGGCCCAAAATTTACAAGTCTATTGTATTTGTATGAAATTATAGTCCTCTTGTTACAAAGTGTCTTTTGTAAGGGTGTGTGTGTGTGTGTGTTTGGGCTTACAAACAGAAATTTAATTTTCTCACAGTTCTGGAGGCCGGAATTCCAAGATCAAGTTGCCAGCACCATCATCTGAAGGCCCTTTTCTGGGTGACAGACTTCTGGCTGCATCCTCTCAGGGCAGAAAAGGCTATGAAGCTCTACTGGGTCTCTTATGAGAGTATTAATCCCATTCATAAGTTTTCCACCCTCATGAAATAATTACCTTCCAAAGGCTCTGCCTGCTAATAACATCACCTTTGGGAGTGAGGATTTCAAAATATGAATTTCAGAGGAACACAAACATTTAGACCAGAGCACTGTGGTTTCCTACATAAAAGTCTAGAGTTCTTCTAATTGATTAAAACCCAGACAAGTCCTTCTGACTCTCCTTTTTCTGCAACCACATTATATAGCCCCTGTATTCTCCCCAGCCTCCTTGGCCCCCATATCCTCAGCTCCAACCTCTTCTCCATGCCCTCACCACGTTGGTTGTCAGCTTCCGGCCTGGAGATTATTTCAACCAAGCTGAGCTCTGGTCTGCACTGGGTTTCTGAGGACCAGGTTGGAGCAGGTTTTTTGAAGGTTTGAGTCACACGTCACGGCCTGTGTAGGTGTAAAGTTGCAACTGTGCGGTGGAGAACGTTTTCGTCAGCATCTTTTCAGCATGTGGTGCTGGAGTTGATAGCCTGGGCACCACATCCAGACTGTGATGACAGCAGAGGCTGACTCTTCACCCTTGCCTGTGTCCACACCCCAGGACTCTTCACCTACTGGGAAGGGGCTTGGCTGGAGGAAACCTAGAACACGAGCCTATAAAGCTGGGGGACCAGGGCAGACCCAAGTGTCCAGGTGTCCAGGTGGGACTAGGTCCAACAAAATTAAAAAATGAATTTAAAAAAAGGAGAAAAGACATAGGACACAATAAACAAACAAGGAATAGATAAGTATATCATGGAATAGAATAAGCCCATGCTAAATGGGATTTAACATATAATAAATATAACAACATTGAGAACAACTAACATTTATTGAGAGCTCACTACATACCACATTCCCACTGAACCCATTTCACTTAGGGGGGAACAGGCTTAGAGGCATGTACAATGCCCAAGTTGACAAAACAGTGCTGTGGCTGTCCTCTTACCCAATTAACTATTGTATGACAAAGAAACACATCTCAGTTCAGTAGGGAAGGGATGAACTTTTCCATAACTATTGTTGGAAAAATTGGCTCTTATATTACTGAAGGTAACACTAGCTGCTCTAACTTTAATGTTTAACAACATAAAATATTACTTCTTTCTCACGTGAAGTCCAAAATGAGTGTTCCTGATTGGTGGTGGTGGTCCTCCTCCAAATAATGATTCAAGGGTCAAGACTTCTGCCATCTTAGGATGTCAGCACTTTCAAAACATGGTTTCCAAGGCTGTGTGCTCAACGGCATCGGCCAGAAGAGGAGAAAGAATGCGGAGGGGTGCAAAAGGGAAGTATTTATGAGCCGGGCTTAAATGAAGGGCCATAATTTCTACCGACATTTCTTCTCTGCAGCTTAGTCACACGGTCACACCGCACTGCAAAGAAGGCTGAGAAAGGCAGGTTGCTTTGTACTCAGGAAGGAGAAGTAATGTTTTGATGAGCATCTAACTGTCTCTGCTACAGTGATCCACGAGGATTTTCAAAGTAAGCTAGATTTGTTCTGTATATCATACCATGAAAACACATTTAGGATGAGTTAATAAGCTAATACCAAAATCAAGTGTGAAAGTATCAGAACAAAATATTTTTTTTTACAATTGTGGTTGGAAAGGCCCTTAAATCACAGAACTCAGAAGCTATTATGGAAAAGATTGTCAGATGTGAATGTATGAAAACTAAAAATATCTGAACAATAAAAGATACTGTAAACATTGTAAAGAATGTAACAGATAAGCCCTGGCTGGTGTGATTCAATTGACTGAGCATTGGCCTATGAACCAAAAGATTGCTGGTTTGATTCCCAGTCAGGGTACTTGCCTGGGTTGTAGGCTAGATCCATGACTGGGGGGCATGCAAGAGGTAACTGATCCATGTTTCTTTCCCTCTCTTTCTCTCTCCCTTCCATTCTCTCTAAAAATAATTTTTTTTAAATCTTTAAAAAATAAATTTAAAAAAGTCACAGATAAGAAAATATTTACATCATATATAATTGACATTAGATAAATATGTAGAATATAAAAATACTTATACAATTATTGAGAAAAAGACAACTCAGTAGATAAATCCACCAATGATATGAACAGAAAATTTTCTGAAGGAAAAAAATCCATAGCCAGCAAACATATAAAAGGGCGCTCAAATACAACATAATCGAGAAAATGCAAATTTAAATAAATGATTTTTGCCCACTAGTTTTGCAACAATAAAAAATATTTATAATGGCCCTGGCTGGTGTGGCTCAGTGGATTGGGCGTGGGCTGTGAACCGGAGGGTCGCCGGTTCGATTCCCAGTCAGGGCACATGCCTGGGTTGTGGGCCGGGTCCCCAGTGGGGGCCAAGTGAGAGGCGACCACCCATTAATGTTTCTCTCCCTCTCTTTCTCCCTCCCTTCCCCTCTGTCTATAAATAAATAATAAAAAATAAAATCTTTAAAAAGTATATTTATAATGCTCAAGATTAAAGTAAATGTGAGCAAATAGGAACACTTTTATACTATTGGCAAGAATATAAATATAAAACCACAGCATTTTAGAAAGGCAATTTAATAATATCAGTCAAAAATTTCTATAGCTTTGGAGACTTGCAGCCAAGATGAAGGTGTAGGTAGATATATTTTGCCTCCTCACACAACCAAAAGAAGGGCAACAACAAATTTAAAAACAAAAAATAACCAGAACTGCCATAAAATCTAACTGTATAAAAGTCCGACAACAAAGGAGTTAAAGAAGAAACATTCATCCATACCAGTAGGAGGAGTGGAGACAAGCAGCTGGGTGAACAGGACTCACAGCAAGTCGGTGGCTTTCAGACCAGGTGAGGTGGCAGCTTGCAGACTGAGCAGGCCCACATTCACCTGCAGATAAACCAGGACGAACAACTGGGGAGCCAGATAGACTGCAACCATGGGTAGCAGCA
>VMDR010000753.1:0-180954 GCA_007922815.1 Macrotus californicus | reverse complement strand
GCGCCCCCTGCAGGTCGCCGCCCCCCCCCACTTCTGTCCTCATCAGTCCCAGTCCCCATATCTCGCATGGCCCCTGCAAGTCCCTTTTCACTTCTCCTTACCCACCCATCCCGCCCCCACTCCCCATAGGTCCCTCTATCCACTACCTTCGTCCAGAGCCCCGCCACCCTGGCTCCGCCCCTTGAATGCTGTCCCCATTTTCTGCTCTGCGCCTGCGCACAGCGCTCCCTCCATCCTTGATCTTCGTGCCGGCGGCAGGCAGTCCGAGGTGGAGCTCCCCAGGACAGGGTGGGCCAGCACCAAGGCCACGCCTCCTGGGTAAAGGATCACCCCGGGGGCCAGACTCTGGCCCCCAGCGGAGCACGTGCTGCTAGTCCTGCTCCGCGTGGGTGGGTGAGAGCGGGAAAGGCGGATGGCGTGTTGTGGAGGGGCCAGGCCGGGGGAGGGGCCGGGAGTGGGGGTGCGGTTGCCCCAATCCTGGAGTGGGCGAGCACGTCCGTCTGGGGCGTACTCGGCCAGTGTGCATGGGCTCGAGTCTAGTCCCTGCAGTCCGCATGGCTTAGACGGTGCGTGATCTGGGCTTGTGCAATGGTGGAAAGCTTGCGCGGGCGCCACCTTGCTGATCCTAGAAGGAGCATCTGACGAAAGTCTGCTCAAGCCCAAATCACTGAGTTCTAGAATGTTCTGAACAAATGCCTGCTTTAGCCTAAATCCTGCTGAGGCTCAGCCCCTCCTAGGCCTAGGCAGAGTCAACTTAGTCCTGAGCACTATGAGGATTAAAGCCTTCCGAGGCCTTGGTTAGCACCAAAGCCCACTAGGGCCCAGTCTCACTGCCCGACCCAGACTGCTTGCTCCTTTCTCAAACAGGCCAAGTCAAAATGGCCGGGACCGAGGTCTTCGACACTCTCAAGCAATTCACCAAGATCAAAGAGGTGGTGCCAATAAAAGCCCAGGAGGAAGAGGGTGGAGTGCGCAGAGCACAGGAGACCCCAAGCCCTGGGGAGGTGGAGGCCGAGTGCATGCGTGGGGCCCTCCTGACCAAGATCCCGGAAGGAGAGCAGGAGTTGGTGCTGGCCACCATGGAGGACAGCGCGAGACACATCCTGACCCTGCAGCCGGCGCACCCCACCTTCGACAACGCCGAACTGCCGGAGGTCAGCTGGCTGATGCCGCAGCACCCAGAGGGGGTGCAGGTGACCATGCAGCAGGCCGGCAGCACGAGCGCGGTGCCGTCGCTGCTGTGGGTCAGAGAGGGGGCCCAGCAGAGCCTGCACCAGTGCGTGGCCATCAGCATGCAGGACAAGGTGTACTCACTGCAGGAAATGCAGATGATGCAGTTTCACGTCTTGCAGGACGGCGTGGCCGTGGCCGCTGAAGACAGTGCGGGTGCAGAGAGCCTGCCTGAAAGCCCGGGATGGATTAAGGTACCGCTGGGTTTAAAGCAGATGGACCCCTAACGTGGAATTTTAAAGAAACAAATGTTTTAGGTCGCCCTTTGGGCAGTATTATGTATGGACAGGCAGTTTAGGATTAAACACAGTAAAAGAATTCCCGGGAAAATCCTGGGCGACTATGTGGATTTTTTTTTTTTTTAGGAGCTTAAGACATTTCACTAATTAGAATACTATCAGGCATGTTGGGTTTGTTTGTTTGTTTTTAATAGTTTTGTTTTACCACCAAAAACCCTTGATGCTTAATAATTATGCTTAAGTATTTTGGTTACAATGGACAATCTTCTTTGCTACTTTAATTTTAACACTTTCCTTATGTGTTCCTCGGTTTTCTCCAGGCAAAGAGTATCATATTTGTTTTGATACTTGTTTTTATTTATTAGCTTGGGAAGGGTCAGGAGGAAGACCCGCTGCCAGCTGAAGGAGGCCTCGAGAAAGCACAGCAGCAGTTCTTCCTCATGGAAGCGAGGCCCGGAGATGAGGGAAGACACGAAATCATTCTGACAGTTTCCGACTTAAACGTGGAAAAAACAGATCAACCTGCGTCTATTCAACCACTTGTTGAAAGAGCCAGCTCTCCAAAAACTCAACAAGAGATCAAGGGTAGGGAGCCCGTGTTGTGTGAAAGGCTCTACATCAAATGGGCGGCTGTTTTTCCTCGCGGGAACAAAACAGTCATTGAAGTTTTAAGTGGCTGACTTTTGGCTGCTTTTGGGATGTCAGGAGCTGGAAGAGATTTTAAACTGACGTTCTGTCTTGTCCACCAGATCCAAGCGTTTTGCATCTTGCACACAAATGTTTTAAAAGCACAGAAAAAAAATACTCCTGCAAAGCACTGTGTACATATGTAGAATGTTGGGCTCTGGTCTGCTCCCTAGTTTGCACCCTGGGGTGGGGGGGAGGGGGGAGGGGGCAAGAGCAAGTGCTTCGTGGCCTGGAGGAGTGATATCCAGAAAGCAGCAGAGGCGCCTTCGGTGGCGAGGAAGTTTAGGTGAGGGCTAGGAAGGAGGAACCACTCAGAGTGGGCATCGCCTGTCCGGGCAGCAGGAAGTGAGTGGCCTGTGGGTGTGGCTTCCTAATGAGGCGGAAAGGTGCTCAAGGAGGAGACCGGGCCGTCTGAGGAAGGACCTTGAAGCTCTAGTAGAACTGACATGGACTCTTGGAAGCCCACTGGATGAATTTGACCCTCAAAATTACTTGGCTTTTAAAGAATTTTCCTTCTCGTTTAAATTAACAGTCCGCCCTCCAAGCCTCAGTTTCTAGCTCATGTTTCAGAAGTCCCTTTTGGCAACACTTGGCTGTTTCCCCCCTCCTGCAGCAGGTGGCTGGGGCCACGGAGTGGCTGGGTTTTCAAAGTCACGTGGCCAACACTGTCGATGGTCAAAGTCATTCATTCGGGGGACTGTCTCTGGCTACAGCAGGCATTTGCCTTTTTTCCTCACTGTATAGTAGTTTCTCAGAGATTTAAAACAAGAGATTGTACCCCCCCCCCAAATTCCCAATTCCCAGCTCATTTTCAGGTTTCTAACACATTCACAAGTGTGTGCAACCATTGCCTCTAATGCCAGCCTGTTTCCGTCACCTCCAAAGTGGAATGGAAACATCTAAAGAGTCTCACAAGGTTATCCCCCTGTAACCTCCTCCCCGCAGAGGTCAAGCAAACCTTCCACTGCGACTTCTGCCTGTTCACAACGCCCTGGATTTCGAGTTTGAATCGTCACGTGAAAACTCACACCAATGAGAGGCCCCACATGTGTCACCTGTGCCTGAAAGGCTTCCGCACGGTCACTCTCCTGCGGAACCACATCAACACCCACACAGGTGAGCCCACCGAGAAGGGCGCGTACTGAGGCTTTAAGAATCCACATGTGACGATTCCTCTGTCAACATTCTGTGCTGTTGGTGACGTTAGTCTTGTCTGATTTTCCTCCATTTCAGTTAAGAACAACTTGGAATGGGACCGAGCCTTTTCTTGCCTCTGTGCGAGGTGTTTGTGGTTTTAAGAGCCTCTTCTTCACTAACAGCGTTTTGAGACCGAGTGTCCATTAGAAGTTACGCGTTCCTAGGAAAACGTGTGGTGCAATCTTGTTTGAAAGGATTAACTCTGGGGTTTTGCAGGAACCAGGCCCTACAAGTGTGGTGACTGTGACATGGCGTTTGTCACCAGCGGGGAGCTTGTCCGGCACCGACGTTATAAACACACTCACGAGAAGCCGTTCAAATGCTCGCTGTGCAAATACGCTAGTGTCGAAGTAAGTTCGCTCTTCTGCCGAAAGCTTTGTGGCGTCTTGTTAAGAGGTTGCTGTAAAAATCGTGTTAGGTTAAACTAACAGGAGAATCGCTTACAAAATAGGTTTTATTAAAGATATTACTCAGACAAAATCCACGCAGGAAATAATACTCATTCAATTTGCTAAATTGAAAATGGAAAATTGGATTTCTTTTTGCTTTGATTACCCGTGAGCAAAAGCAATATATAAAAGTGTACAAATTACAAAGAAGTTGGCGCGGGGGACTTGGGAAATCGAAGTGCTACCTGTCATCTGAGGTGGCAGTCAGTCCGCAGACTCAGAAGGGGTCAGCTCCAGCGGAGACCCCAGGCCCGTTCTGAGGGCCCGCTGACACTTTTGTGTCAACCTCGGTGGCTCTTGGTCAGATACCAAGCAACCTGCTTGTAGGTTTAAACATACCTTTCCCCCCGTTGTAGTAGAGTGCAGGGTTTCCACACTTCAGTTACGTGTCCTGGCCGTGTCAACTCCGTCATTGTCTTCATGCCTCCAGCAGGTGCAGCAGCTCTCTGAACGGAATGACAGACATTGCAGTCACTTTCACTGTTGCTTTTCCACAATTAACGGCTAAGGGCTCCCCTCCCATCGTTGGGATGCCGGCCCAGCGTGAGTCTGAGCCCCGGGGTAGGGTAACACGCGGGGGAAGGTAACAAAGTTATGGGGCAAGACCAACGCTGGGACAGCGGTGATGCAACCGCAGGCCAGAAACGAGGAAATTTCGCCCACGGGCTCAGGATTTGATTGCAAGAATTTTTTTCCTGCTCTTACTATTTTTAAAAGTTTTCTCATCGGAGTTAAAGGTTATGACTCTAGTTTGGAAACCCAAAATGAAAGTTTCAAGGGGCCAAGCCATCTGAGACAACTGAGCCTGGGGTGGACTTCTGTTGGGGTCCTGTGGGTTCTGCACACAAACATCCAAGGCCCACGGAGACCCTCCCCTGGGGTCAGCGGTCTGCACACGGCCTGCGGACTAGTCGGCCTAGCATTCGTGACCCCACGCTCTGCAGTTTCCAAGTCTTGCCGTACTGGTCCGAGCTAAGCCGGGTAGCCTAAGCTCCCTGCACCCCCACGCCATTTCCTTACACCAGCACCAGCAGGAATGCACAGGGGCATGTTCCCTATCACACTGGCCTCCGAGGGCTTGGAGCTCCCTTCCCCCCTCGCCCTCCCTTGCAAAGCCACCCAGAGAAGGCTGACACACACAGCTGCCACCTTGGATCACAGCACTCATCAAGTCTTTCCAGCTGTAACTTTTTAAAGTCTTTTTTTTGACTTTACATATTTTGAGTGAGAGGGGAAGGGAGGGAGAAAGAAAGAAAGAAAGAAAGAAACATCAATGTGGGAGAGAAACATCATTTGGTTGCCTGTCACGCACGCCCCAACCAGGGACCGGCCCACAACCTGGTCACATGCCCTGACGGGGAATCAAACCTGTGACCCTTCGCTTTGCAGGCTGGCATGCAACCAGCTGAGCCACGCCGGTCGGGCCTAGAATTCTTTTTGTTTCGCTCTCCCATGTATGTGAAGACACCCACTTTTCATCTAAAAATCTTAATTTTTTGGTTTGGATCTAAGTCTTTCTTTGCTCTGGAACGTTTTTCGGGCTTACGTGTGCTTGTCGCTTACTGGGGACTCAGGCGGAGTGCAGCCGTCCCGATGCGCACTCTCTAACATCTGTGCCCCCGGCCCCCTGTTCTGCCAGAGGTGGACCAGGCCTTTGGGGCTGAAATACAGACAGAGGACGGTAACAGCACAGTCAGGCAAAGAGTGATCAAATGGGAGGTGATGAATCGTTTGCCTTTCAGCTAGTCGCCTGGGATGTGCAATTAATCAAACTAGAATGGAGGTTCCTGTACTTAAAAGCTATTTATTATAAAGGAACCATGAGCACGTGGAACCGAGAAGGGCCTCAGACAGGCGTCCGCCCATCAGAGAGCTAGTGTCTTAAGATTCTCGTTGTATTTACGCAAACAAAAGCATTCTGGTCTCTGCCCTTGCACGGCGCAGTCTGAACTTCGCAGCACCAAGGGTGTGGGGACTTTGACAGGAAAATAAAATCCCGTGCGGGGCTGAGCAGCGGAACTGCCCTTTTCCCTGGGTAACGTGAACTCGAATCTGTCTCTGGAAACCACTGCTGATTTTTCCCGCAGGGTCTTAAACCCACATCAAAAGAAAAAAAAAAAAAAAGTCGTTCACCCCAGAAAATAAAAAGTAATGCCTCTGTCGTGTTTTCCGGGGTGCGAGGTACATTCCGAGGTTAAAATGTCAGCATCTCTTTGTAACGCGACTGGGTGGGATCTAAGAATTTCAGGTTTCTGGCGCAACAAACACCTTCCCTTTGCTGCTTAGGCGAGCAAGCTGAAACGCCACATCCGGTCGCACACGGGCGAGCGTCCTTATCAGTGCCAACTGTGCAGCTACGCCAGCAAGGACACCCACAAGCTCAAACGGCACATGCGGACGCACTCAGGTAACGGGGCCCGGCGCGGGGGACCACGCCCCTGGAGCCGCGGCGGCTTTCCGAACTTCCCTCCCCGGGGGCAGAATTAAGTTCTAGGGTCCAAGGGAGTGTCTTCGGGCCTTCCTGTTGTGGGGACTCTGCACTGTCTCCGGGTGTGTGTTCAGCATCCAGGGAGCCCACATAAGCTCTGTGCTGTCACCTCACGATGGTGACAAGGAAGACACCACCGAGGGTGGGCGTCCGAAGGTGGTTCAGGGTTCAAAAGCCGTCTCCTTCATGCACCTCGGACGGGGAGGCCACACAAGACGGAGTGTGCTGGCTTCGTCACTCACTCTACGTCCCGCTGCAGAAAGGAGGCGTTTCTGCGTGCTCCCCAGTCCCTTGAATGGAGGACGGGAACTGGGCAGCCGTATGGGAATTTTGTACTCACGGAGGGCAAACGTAGGAGAGAGGGGTAAGAAGGAACCCAGGGGGCAAAAGACAAGCTTTCAGCTCCAGGTGTCCTTTGGGAGGATGGGGGCCTGCGGGGGGGGGGGCGGGAAGCCACTCTGCAGAGGGACGCCTTTGTCATCCCCTCCCAGGGGAGAAGCCCTACGAGTGCCACTTGTGCCACGCGCGCTTCACCCAGAGAGGCACCATGAAGACACACATTGAGCAGAAACACAACAACAGCATCCCCAAGTACCAGTGTCCCCACTGTGCCGCGAGCATCTCGAGGAAGAGCGACCTGCGTGAGTGTCTAGGTTAATGAACTTCCTTCCGCAGGGAACCCTGGGGAGCCCTGGGCCTGAGTCCTGGAGGCTGGGCCTCAGGATCTAGTCTGGGAAGGGTTTTTCTTTTTTTTTAACCAGAGGTCCTGGGGTGCCATCTGGTGGCAGAGTTGCATCAGTGCAGTTTCATAGCATTTTGGCTGTCCCTGTGTGCTGGTGACATCTAGTGGGCAGGGGCCCGGGGCGCAACACACACGAGGGCCAACCGGAGAAGGGACAGGCCAGCCCCAAGTGCTAACAGTGCTGACAGCGAGAAAGCCTGGGTTCGAGGGCAGGGGCAGATCTGTCTCACAGAAAATAATATTTCCCCTACCCGCTGTAAGTGACGTTCCGTGACGGCTTTAGGTGTCCATTTGCACAACCTGCATAGTTACAGAGCCACAGAGATGGAGTGCCGCTACTGTCCTGCTGTCTTCCACGAACGCTACAGCCTCCTTCAGCACCAGAAAACTCACAAAAATGAGAAAAAGTTCAAGTGCAAATACTGCAGCTATGCCTGCAAGCAGGTACTGAGCTCCATTTCAGTCCATTCGGGAGGCAGTGGGAGGCCGGGCAATTCCGGAAGAATGGAGGGCTGGAGTTGGGTTTTCTACCATGTTGAAAATATTGGGAAAAAGTCATTGCTTTAAAAAGAGAAAAAAAAAGTCTATTTGGTTGGGCATCTTCCCGCAAAGTGAAAGGTTAGCAGTTCGATTCCCGGTCGGGGCACATGGCCGGGTTACCGGCTGCTCTCCAGTCAGGAAGCGTAGGAGAGGCCACCAGTGGATGTTTCTCTTCAACATCGATGCTTCTCTCCCTCTCGTTCTCCCTCTTTTTCCCTCTCTCTAAAAGCAAGTAAATAAAATCTTTATTAGAAAAGACTATTAGGAATAACCAGAAGACAAACCAACACATTGAAACAACGGCACTTAAAAGTGTGTTTCACAGACCCCTAGAGATCCTTACAACCCGTCAGTGCCGTGAGATCGAAATTATCCTTGGCACTTAATAAATTCGTGCCAACACGTTACTCACCCTTGGCTACGTTGGGCTTGGCCCTGATGGTGCGTAGGCTGTGGAGGTGCCTTCGTACAAAGCAAAGCAGTGACTTGTCACCTCTGTGCTCTTCGCCCTCGGGCACTGGCAGCAGAAACAAAGGGCAGTTTTACTTGATAATGTTCCGGAGAAGCAGTGGACGTTAACTCAGTCTTGACCCCGGAGTGCTCGCCGGTTGCATGTTCTGTGTGCTGAGCTGGGAGGCTGGGAGGAAGCACCTCCGTCTTCTGGGGCAGAGCAGCGTCTGGAGGCCTCGCCTGTAAGGCTGCTGGAGGTGCAGGCTCAACCAGCCACTTTTTCGGGAGCTGCTGTTTTGAAAGGATCAGCTCCGCTCATTCAGTTCCTGGGCATTTGGCCGTACCCAGCGTCTTCTCCCCGAAGGTAAATGAAGGGAGCACCTGCCTCCACGGACGGCGTGGGTGGCCAAGGAGATGGCGCCAGCTGATAAGAGGAAATTAGCAAAATTTAGCAATTCACAATTTAGCAAAACTGACATTCAAAGAGGGGAGTGACCTTAAGAAACCGATTTTTCTATACGGTGTAACGAAACACGTCAGCATTCAGAAGCTCTCCGTACCTCCAACTGATATTTTCCCAACGGCTAATCCATTGTTTTACAGAATCAGGCGTGGGTAAAGGATCAAATCAGAGTCTGAGATAGACCAACAGACTTTAATGTAACGGAGTACAAAAAGTTCATTGGGGTGGTTTCAAGTTCCACATTGTAGCCAATTTTTAAGCAATTGTCACTTGTTGAGCTTGGGTGTGATGGAACAGTGTGTCTACAGTTATGTGAAAAGCTGCTCAGATTCTGCTCCCTTTTCCAGCTGCATATCAGGGGAGCAGGTCCCCCTCCTCAGTCTCAGCCACGGCCACACACCTCAGCCCACTGAAGGCAGAAACCCAGATGAGAATCAGGCTGTCTTCCTTGAATAAGATTGCCAAACTTAGAAATAAAAATAAGGAATGGCCAGAGAAACACCAAATGTTCTGGAATATAAGTATGTCCCAAATAGCACACCCTGTATTTTAACTGGCAACCTTATCTCTTAGGCCAGATACTCATTCTTTTGTTTTTTAAAAACAGATCATACATATGTTATATAAATATATTAATATGTAGTTGGCTTATTGCTATTTTTAAAAGAATCTATACATCCTTTCCTATTTTAATATCTGTGGGGGGAGGGAGCTCTGCCCACAGAGGCGCCCCACCCAGCACAGATGAGAATAAGTCTACTAAGACGTGATCTGCTTGGGGAGGGAAGGTGGCCGATCTCTCAGAGGAGAAGGGCCTTGAGCTTGTTCCTCGATGGGCTTTGATTGGGTTCAGTTTGCGCAGGAACACAGGTAAAGCCCATCAGTCATTGCCAGGCAGTAAGGATCAAACAATACATAGCATGCAAAGAACGATGAGGGCTTATTCTGAATCAGGGTCAGATAGCCAGAGGGCCCTGAAACTTTGGGAAACAAACTCATTTCATGCCTGGACCCTTATCAGAAAATCGAGGACATTAGCAAAGCAGGTCTCACAGGATTTTGTGCATTCTTTCCTAGGCCTGGGGAACCTCCCGTTCCTGCCCAGGGCTGTACCGCATTGTTTCAGGGTTAAGTCAGGCAGGGGAAGTAAGGCCGCCAAGAGATTAGGAGACTTCTCTCAAACAGAATGAGGACTCAGGCTATGTCAAAGCCGAGAGGTGAGGGGCCATCACCCCCTTTTCTGTAGCCCCCCAAGTCCTTCCCTGAGGGCCCCTTTGTGACCATGCCTGTCTTAGGTCGTCCCTCCCTTGAGGAATCTTACCCATCTTTGGCTAACTGGTCATCCGCCCGGGGCCAAGGAGGGTGAAGTAAAGGGGGCAGAGGCGGCGCCCCAGCCAGGAAGATAAGCTTTGTCTCCTTAGTGGCTTGTGGCCCCAAGGTCTCTCACTCAGCCTTAGCCATGGGGGGAGGGGGGGGCGGTTACAGCTTCTGAAGCCAGGCAGAGCGGTTCCCAACAAATTTCTCAGTTTTGATTTCTAATACAGGCAGTATTAATAGATACCACTTCATAAACAAAAGCTGCTCGCAGTGTGAATAATTTTTAAGAGTGAAAGGGAGACCTAAGACCAACAGTGTGAGATCTGAGCGGCTGCCCTGAAATGAGTGTCCCTTGGATGCTTCTCCTGGTGACCAAAGGCGGAAGAAGTCAATTGCTGGGTTTCAGAGCACGGGCTATGAACAGTGAAGCCTTCGAATAAAGAAGGGAGAGAGTCTCTAGGAGGCTTGGAGCACTGGGATGT
Organism: Macrotus californicus; assembly: GCA_007922815.1. NCBI lineage: Eukaryota > Metazoa > Chordata > Mammalia > Chiroptera > Phyllostomidae > Macrotus > Macrotus californicus. Next base: position 170,670 of record VMDR010000753.1, on the reverse strand, counting down.
TCCGAGCCCAGGCTCAGATTTGTTCAAATGATCCAGGAGAACTCCCTGAAGATAGACGAGACTTGGAGAGCAGGCGGGGATCCCAGGGAGGGTAAAGTCTCCGGGAACAGAGCACACAGGGGACCTTGAGGCTGGTACACTGCTGGGTGCTCTGCGTGCTCTGGTCCCGGAGACTGGGGATCCCAGGCTGGACCCTGACTCTCAGTGGGGACACCAGAGGATGCTGTCCTGGAGGAAGGAGGAAAGGCAAGGAAGGAGAGACTAGAAGAAAGACTGCCAGTCAGGTCGTGGGCAGTAATGTGGACGTGTTTGTGTATCTCATCTGAATAATCATGGCATGTTAAATATGACAAACACAGTGTGTATTTTCACTAACATGTATTTTTGTCCTGATTCCCCAAATTATTTACTCCGAGAAATCTTAGTTAAAATTTCTGGTGATTTCTTTGCTAACAACAATTATTTTCATCACGGGGCTTTTAACCCGATCTTACAATTTGCTCTGATTTCATCAGGAAGTAGAGGGAAAATGTATACTTCCTGTACTCCCGCCCCCAAATGTCCACTGAACTGAAACTCTAACTAGATTTTTGAGTCTGCCGGTTCTGGCTGCCGTGTGTAAACATAGGTCATTGCAAATATTAATAATTAATGACAGACGTGGGCTGCAAAACCATGAGCATTTCGGCGGGAGAAAGATGGTCATTTCCCTGCCCCCAGCATGTTCTTGTCCATCCCCCTGTGGGCCCACAGGACCGCTGGGAACTAGTCGGGAGAACTTTGTGACTGGGTGGCAGGGACCGCAGTGACTTGGTTTTGTAGACTGCCTGACCGCGTCCCTGCCCTAACGTGTTGGGAACGCCTTCGCTGTGGTTTTTCTGGGTGGGGCACGCCTCTTTGGGGAGGGGGAGAAAAAGAGGAATAGGCTGAATAATGCCTGATGCGGAAAATCTCCTTGTGCCGAGTTCAGCTGTTTGTTTTTTTCCGCCTCCCTCCCAGGAGCGCCACCTGACCGTTCACATCCGAACCCACACTGGAGAGAAACCATTCGCCTGCGTCTCCTGCAACCAGCATTTCCGACAGAAGCAACTTCTGACCGTTCACATCAAGAAACACCACGACACAGAGTACATCCCGGCTGCGCATGCGTGTGCCAAGTGCGGCAGGGGCTTTTCCCGCTGGGTGAGCTCCCTCGTGTCACTGTCAGTCTCCCCAAAAGATCCCTCTGTCTCCCAGGCAGGGTCCCACTCGGGGGGCTTCCAACGCGATAATAGAAACCAGCCAGGCCTTCGGAGAGTGGCTCGATCACACGATTCTTGAAAATCTTATAAAAGTGTGATCTCCCCTTCTGTAAAAAAAAGCATAGTTCCTGCAAACAAAACCTTGCACGTAGTTTTAGGGAGTTCTTGGGCTCCCCAAAGTCTACACAGAATCCCTGGTTTGAGAACAGCATTTAAAAAGTACTCCAGTGAGTTAGATTTAGGCTACTTCACAGACAGAAGGCAGCTTTCAAAGTGTTTCTTAGAGGTCCTTGGCCTAGGGCTGCTGGTACTATGCTGGGAAAAACATTCACCCTCCATTGTATCATTTAGGGGTTGTGTTAGCTTTCCACCACTGCCTGCCGAATGACCTCAAAACCTAGCGGCTGAAAACACCAGACGTTTATTATCTCCCCGTTCCTGTGGGTCACGCTTGGCTGGGTGGGTCTGGCTCAAATTTGTGGACACTTAAACCCACCACAGTCTTGCCCTGGTGGGGCAGCTCGGTGGGCTAGAGCATTGTCCCCGACACGCCCAGGCTGCAGGTTTTACGTCCCGTCAGGGCACATACAGAAATGACCAGTGGCTGCATCACCAAGTGCAACAACAAACTGATGTGTCTCTCTCTAAAAGCAATAAATCAAAAAAACAGCACAAATGATTAGCTAGACCCTAAGACAGTGAGTGTTCCAGTCTACCTTCATAAAAGATTTGAGTTCTCTAAAGCTGGCTGTTTTTATGGAGGAAAGCTTTATTTTTATTTTTCTCTTAAAAGGTAGGGGAGTTGTGTTTTTCAGGGGGCGGCATAGCGGGATAATTCTGGAGCATCCATGCAATTGGTTCAAAATGTGTCAGATAAAAGTGAGAACAGGCGCGTGCACATGGAGTTAAAGGGGTGCAGAGCTGCCCTCTGGCGTGAGAAACCGGGAAGCAGAGGAGAGGAAGAGGGGGCCACGTAGACTCCTCAGCACGTACAATCAGAAGTTTCGAAGCTTTTCCTTTCATTTAAGAAGGCAAATTTGGATTCACGTCTGGAATATATAAAGAACTTTTAGACTTGAATAATAAAAAGACAAATAGCCAGTTAAAAAGAAGAAAATGAACTAAATAGACACTTCTCCAAAGAAGATGTACGAATGGCCAATGAGCTCACAAGAGTTGCTTGGCATCATTAGTTACTAGGGAAAGGCAGATCAAAATGGCAGTGAAGACACCCCTAGAATGAGCCATCGGGGCAGCTACAATTAGAGAAGGCAGACGGCAGAAAAGGTGGGAGCACCGGAGCTCCCGAACACTGCTGGTGAGATTTCGAAATGGAGAAGCCTCCTTGGAAGACAGTCTGGCAGTTTCTCAAAAAGTTAAGCATAAACTTACCATATGATCTAGCAATTCTTTATTCTTTTTTCAAGTGCCAAAGACTTAATAAACATCTATGGGCAGGTACTGAAGATAAAACCAAAAAAACCCACACGTGCCACGTGAACATTGTGTCCGGCACATTCCTGTTATGTCCACAACGACCATTGTTGGGTGTTCGCCTTCGACCACGGGCACCCAGCTTGCAGGCTCCCAGCGTTTCTTCCTTTTTTTTTTTTTTTTTTAATTTAAAAACTTTTTTCAATCACAATTTACATTCATTTTAGTTTGTATTAGTTTCAGGTGGACCGCACAGTAGTTAGACAGTCATCTACTTCTCAAAGTGTCCCCCTTGATGTTCCCAGCACCCACCGGCTGTTACCACACGTAGCTGTCCCAGTGCTACTGACCCTATTCCCCCCACGGACCCAGCAGTTCTTACACCCGAAAGGGTTGGAAACGTGACCACGCAGAAACCTGCACACGGATGCTCATAGCAGCGTTATTGATAGTAGCCCAAAAGCGAGCAGACCCACAGAGCAGAACAGGGAGCCCAGACACAGAGCTCCATAAATATCAGAGCCACCTGATCCTCGACAAAGGAGCAAAGGCAACACAACGGAGCAGAGACGGTCTTGGCACCGATGGGTGCGGAAACGACTGGCCATCTGCGTGCCAAAACAGTAACCACACACGGACCTTACACCCTTCAGAAACGTTAACTCAGGATGGGTCATAGATCTCAACAAAAAACACAAAACTATAAAATTTCTGGAAGATAACTTAAGAAACATTTTGATGACCTTGGGTGTAGCGGAAACTTTTTAGCTATGGCACCAAGTCATAATGAAAGGATTGATATGCTGGGCTTCATCAAAATTAGAAACTTCTGTTCTGTGAAAGACAGTGTCACCCCAGAGAATGAGAAGACAGACTGGCAGAAAATATATGCAAGAGTCACATCTGATAAAGGACGGTCATCTAAAATGTACAAGGAACTTTTGGAAGCCAACAACAAGAAAACACAACCTGATTTTTGAGAAGGCCAAAGATTTTAACAGATCCCTCACCAAAGAAGATACACAGACGGCACAGGGCGTGTGAGAAGATGCTGACGTTGTGTGTCATCGGGGAAATGAGAAGCAAAGCAAGGAGATCCCACTATACACCGGTCAGAACAGCCAAAATCCGGAACACTGACGCTGAATGCTGGCGAGGGTGGGGAGCAACCGAACCCCTGCTGGTGGGCACGCAACGAGGTGCAGACCCTTCGTGAGACACTTGGGCAGTTTCTTAGAAAACTAAACCTACTCTTACCATCGATCCAGCCATCATGTTCCCTGGTGTTTTACCCAAAGGAGCCAAAGGCTCGTGTCCACAGGAGAGCCTACAGGTGGACGTTTATACCAGTTTTATCCCTAGTTTCCAGAGCTTGGAGGCCAGCAAGGGGTCCTCTAGCAGGGGGCGGGTGACTAGACTCTGGTGCGTCCAGGCAACAGGGTATTATTCGGCCCTAAAAAGAAACGGGCTGTCAACCACGAAGAGGTGTGACTCCAACGGTGTGACCCTCTGCAAAAGACAAAACTGTGGAGGCAGGGAGAGACCAGGGGTTGCGGGGCGGGAGGGGCGAACGGAGGTGGGGGGGCACACAGGGTTGTTAGGGCAGTGAAAGGACTGTGTGGGACACTGCGTCTTGGTGGACATGTCATCATACGTCTGTCCAGACCCAGAATGTACAACACCAGGGATGAACGTTAATGTAAACTACACGCTTGGAGAGGTGGCATGTCCGTGTAGGTCGGTCAGTTGTGACAAAGGCAGGGGGCGATGCTGGTGGGGGAGGGCATGCAAATGTTGTGGGGGGAGGGGTACATGAGAATCTGTACTTCCCTCTCAGTTTTGCTATAAACCTGACACTGCTCTAAAAATTAAAGTCTTTAAAAATAAACAACGAAAAGCATATCTGAATACTTGAATCCCATTTAATTTTTCAAAAGTCAAACGTCACAAACCTCCATCTTTAACACGTGATAGTCACGCTGTATGTCGAACCAGGCCCCTCCCTCCCGGTAAGGACCCTGCTCTGGATCGGGAGCGGGGGTCCTCCGCACCCAGGCAGCATTGCTGTGACACAGACGTCTGTCCTGTTCCGTCCCCGTCAGGCCTGGATGTCCTGTAGGTTTGCTCCACTTGCATTTTTAGAGGCTGGGTGTGCTTTTGTCTGATTTGTTCGTTCTTGCGAAACTGACATCGACCCCCTAAACCACGGACTTGATGAAGTTGTAGGGAGAGTGTGGGTGTACAAATATGATGGCACTTCTCTACTTCTCTGGGGACAGAGCTGTCACTCTACATCCTCGAAGGAGCCCTTGACTCCAAGAGGCTTCGTTTGTCCATCATCGTCACACAAACCAGGGGCTGGCAGACGTATTCTGCAAAAGGCCAGGCAGTGAAATATCTCCAGCTTCTCAGAGCAGACAGACCGTTTCTGTCCTGACCGCTTGCGTCCGCGTTAATGGCGCAAACGCAGCCATAGATGGACAGTTCGTAAATGGAGGGACGTGGCTCTTTCAGAACACTCGCTTGACAGACGCCGTGGGCAGGCCCAACTTGGCCCTCGGCCCCAGCGTGCCAGCCTCTGTGTATAAGCATCAGGTGAAGTTTCAGAAACCCACAACATCCCCCCTCATAGGCAAACCCTTCTTCCTTCCCCCCGTAAGCCTGCAGAGCCCATACTGAAGAAAAAAATGGAAATTAGGTGAGATGTTTTACAGAATCTGCACATTTAATGACGTGTCACTAGTGTCCTCTGTTAGCATACGGACTTTTCAACGAGTGAAAATGTTCTAACTTATTTCAGACCCTAAGTGTCCATATTTAAGAAGGTGTCGCTGATAGGTTTGACCAGGAAATCGATGGCTCCCCATTTCCATCCGAATGCTGTATGCGGTTTTCGTCACTGCGTGGCGGGTCAGGACGGAAGCTGGCAGGGCAGCCATGTCTCTGACATTTCATGGATTGTCATAAAATTGACCGATATATTGAATTTCTGGGGTAATATCGAACCTCACTTTGGGAGAGTAGAGCTCTTCTAGAAAAGTAAATCTTGCCTTCTCGTTGACTTCTGTTAGAAAGAAACACCTAAAGTAAGCTAGCTTGCTTCCAGACCTAAACACAAGGGGAAGGGCCCCCTCTGAAAAGCCATCTTTTGTCCAAGATTATAAGGGTACGCGTCACTCACTTTCCACCGCGCGTCTTTGACCGTGTGCTTTTACGTGACACTCCCTCATGACGCCGACTCTCACCGTGAATCCTGTGTCATTTCTCCAACAGACTAACATGCGGAGACACTCCGAGAAGTGTGAGGCAGGACAAGACAAAGCGGCCCCCTCCGGAACGGGAAGAAGTATGAGAACGAGGAAGCCGGCCTTCCCGATAGAGACGGTGAAGGAAGACGGTACCTCCTTTTAAATGAATTGGGTTTGAACTTGACCGTGATTTTCTCTTGTAAATGTCCCTGGGTGCTGGGCGTTGAAGTGCAGGGAGCACACCCAGAAATCCCGACTGCCAGATCCTAAAGGGGGCTCTGTCCCAAGCCGGGCTCTGTCACGGCTTCCTGTCACTTTGGGTGGGTCTTGAACTTCCTTTGGCCCACGTGTGGTTATGGGCAATGCCGGCCTGGTCACCTACCCATCTCTCAGGACTGCAGTGAGGGGTCAGCAGGAAAGTGACTGGGGGGAGCCCCAAGGGGTGGACCCCCCACCACATGAGTTCCTAGGGGGACATTTTTGTGAGGCTGAAGGACAGGCACACATGCCCACTGCTCTCCTGTCCCCAAAGCTCCCCTCCGCCGAGCTGGTGGGTTTCTGGACACTGTACTCATCCTGGACGCACCGCAGCAAAAGCCACAGACTGGGGGGGGCCGAGAACAAGGCCGTGTGTTCCTTCCCAGTCTGGAGACCAGAGGTCCTGGACATGAGCTGGGCCACCCTCCCTCAGGGGCTCCAGGGGAGGAGCCTTCCCGCCACTCCAGCTTTGGGTGGCCCCAGGCGGTCCGTGGCTTGTGGCCACATCACCCCAATTCCAGTCTCTGTCTTTACACGGCCTCCCCTCTCTGTCTGTGTCTTTACCTTTCCTGTCTCTTATAAAGACACTTGTCATTGCACTTAGGGTCTGCCTGGAACATTCAGGGGATCTCATCTTGAGACCCTTAATCATATCTTCAAAGAGCCTTATTTCAAATAAGGTCACATTCACAGGTTCGGGGCTTTAGGATGTGGACATGGCTTTTTGGGGGGCCAATGATCCAACCCCCCACAGGTTCACTCGCTTATTGGAGATGACACACCAGGTGAAATCCAACTCCAAGCCCCTCACCAGGTTGCCTGGTCCCTGAGCTCCAAGGGGGACAGATCTAAAAACTTCCCTATAAGTGTGTGACTTCCCAGCTGATGAGGCACCTCAGGGCCCCCTGGGGACCCCTCCGTGCAGAGCTTTTTTTCTTAAAGCCCCACCACAGAGACTGACACCCCCCCCCCCCGAGGAGTCTGTCGAGCTGAGGCAGATGAGCCCCGACAGAGTGTGCGGCTGAGATCACAATGTCCCGTCCTACCTGTGGGAAGCTTGTCTCCACAAACACGTGCTGCTGGGTCAACATCAACCATTTGTGTCCAGAATCTGTTAGCGCTGATTCTTGGCTTTATTTTAAACTTGCCAACCCTGTGCCTCTTCTCCCCCTAAGAAGCCGCTGCCGAGGGAGCCTCCATGGCGATGGGAGACCAGTGCCCAGGAGAGGCAGCTCCTGCTGCCTACGGAGAAGCCGCCGCCGCCGGGATGGAGGGCCTGGATCAGGACATGACCTGCGAGATGATCCTCAACATGCTGTTTGAGTGAGGGCGTCCAACGTCACGTCACTGCTTGGCCTGCTCAAAGCACGTTAGAAACGTTCAGCGCCTTTGAAACAATGAAGTTCATGGCCCTGGCTAGGCACAGGTTTTCCAAAGCTTGAGGGAGTGCTTAGAATTGTTCGCCTGTTTTTGCCTAGATATCTCCCTCCCCTCCCGCCCCCCACACACAAAACATTGCAGGTATTTTGTAAAAAGCCCACTCCTTGAACTGGGGGTTTAAACATCAAGCCCATGAATTTGATCACTAGATATTGGCAAAAGTAACCCACAATGAATGAGCGGTGATTTTTGGATGAAACTTCTTTCTGTCGGAGTATAGACTACTTAGTGCTCCAGCTGACAGTCCAAGCTGGGAAATTCTAAGTCAAATTTTACACGCCTGTGGTATTTCTAATATGATGATTTTAACCATAAAATAGTCATTTTATACCCTTTTTATACAAATGAATTTTCCATAAAATTTAAAGCCATCATAATGCTATTAATTTGTTCTAAATTCAACCCAAAAGATCTTAACATTGTACCCAAGAAAACTGAGTAGAAAATGGAAAACTCTAAATTAGACTAGAAAATAATGTGTAACCTATTTTACCTGGGTATGTGAGCAAAATGTACGTTCACATTTTTGTACTCTGCCTTAATTATGTCCTTGGACAGGTAGGAAATCCCCCTGGGTCCCTCCCATTATGGCTTATCAGTATCTCAGTCCATCACCCTTTCTTGCGAAAACTACTTTTATTACGTTTTTAAAATAATTGGCCAAAAAAGACAAAACTCAGATAATGAAAACATGTACTCAAACTTGTACTTTTGTAGAACGCCCTCTACAATGTGCACATTCCTCTTTTACCGACTGAAGAGACTTTCCCCAACTCGGAGCAGGAGGTGACAGGTCTCCAGTCCTTCAAATTAACGAGTCCCTATCTTCACAATGAGTCGTATTCTTCTTCGTAGCTCAGCACTTGCTTTTGCTGTGAAGTTTTCTCCCCATATTTTAAAATCAGTGCTAGGTCCTAAATTCAGGGTAGTTTCTTTTTTTCCAGCTTCATTGAGGTATAATTGACAAATAAAATTGTAAGGTACTGAAGTGTACATCGTGATGATTTGATACGCATCTACGTTGAGAAAGGGTCTCTCCCATCTAGTCCATTCAAATTCCTAAAATGCTGGTCTCTTGGGAAAAACCTCCCAAGCCCAGAGCCCTGTGTAAGGTGAGCACATGAAATCAGTTTCTCGGAGGAAGGCCACCAGATAACTGAGTTCACATAGTGTGACTTCAATCATCTGCTCTCTTATTTGCTATCATTGTGACTATTGGAACTTCTGTGATAGTTTCTTATTTTTTGTTGTTTAAAGATGTTTTGCAAAACTCAATAAAATGACTTAAAGTTATCTTTGTTATATATGAACGATGGTTCTAAAAAAATGTCTTTTTTTTTCCTCGTGAGGATGTGGAGACATTGGAACCCTGTGCCCTGCAGGGGGAAATGTAAAATGGTGCAGCCCCTGTGGAAAATGATAGGGCAGTTTCTTCAAAAAATTGAAAATAGAACCACCCTGTGATCCAACAATTTGGGTATGTACCCCAAAGAATTGAAAGTGGGGTTTGAAAGAGGTATTTGCACACCCACATTCACAGCAGCACTACTCACAGCAGCCACAGGTGGACGCGACCCCAGTGTGCGTGGACGGATGCACGGATAAACAAACCAGGCCTGTCCGTACAATGGAACGCTGTTATGCCTCAAACAGTAGGAAATTCTGACCCTGCCACAACACGGATGAACCTGGAGGACATTATATTAAGTGAGACGAGCCAGGCACAGGAAGATGAACACTGTGTGCCTCCACCAACAGGAGGGGTCCAGAGGAGTCAAATTCACGGACAGAAAACAGAATGGTGGGGGCCAGGGCCGAGGGAGCAGAGAGGGGGGAGTCGGTGTGGAGTGGGGGCAGAGTGGGGAAATGAAGAGAGTTCTGGGGACGGGTCACAGTGACAGCTGCATGACAGCATGAGGACGCCTAACACGACTGAACTGCACCCCGAAAACTGGTCAAGACAGTCAGTACACACTGTGTACTTCACTGCAGTCGAACTTTGTAAAGGAACGAACAAACAGGTAAACACGTCTGGGACGGCAAGCCCCGCTAGGGTCTAAACACCGTCAACACCTCCGCATAAACGGGGCGCACAGTGTGCGGCACGGGTACCACTGGGGTGGGGTGCGATGCCGCGTGAAATTCGGATGACTGGCTCCCACTCAGTTCTGTGTCCAGGCCCCCACCAAGCCCCTGGGTGAGAGGAGACCCTCATCTGTCCCTCAAGTGCAGGAACTATTAGTGCATTTGGTTCTGGGACAGAAGCAATGACCACAGTCCCCACAAGAGGGCAGTTGCTCCCCCCCACCACTGCCCCCCAAACTCTGAGGCAGACTTTCGGCTATTCGGGACTGCGATAAGAATGCCAAGTTATACCAAACTCTCTGCCGCTGGTTGGACCAGCGTGCCGTGCAGTGAGGTGAATGAAAAGTGCTTCATCTTCAACAGGACCAGAAGGACTTACTGCACTTGACCTGGCGAAGTAAAGAAAGGGGCCTTCACCAAACCTGGAGGTGAGCACCGTGCGGTGGCTCTGCGTTTCAGAACGCTTGGGGAGCAAGCCACCTTCGGATGGCGTCGGCTTAGAGCAGTTTTGCGACCCAGCAGGAAGTGATTCTGGAACGCACCCCTCTGGCACGATTTAACGTCTCTGTTTCAGGGGAAGGGTGTTTAAATTACAGCTTTGTTTGACAACAGTTTTACTATGTAAAGGGTGCTTTTTAAATGAACCTGAGGCCCGGTTGCAGCCTCCTGTGTGGGAGTCAGCCAGTGACCGGGTGGCTGCCACCACAGGCTTCATCCTGAGCAACTGAATGGAAGCAGCTACTCCGGGGAAGGTTGACAGCCTACCTACTGAGAATGGTAAGAATTTCCAGATGTCACTTCCAGGGTAAATGCGATGGTTTTTGATCATCTTGTCTAAAATCTTCTCATTCACTGGTTTTTACAGAGAGAGAGAGACATTGACTTGATGTTCCACATATGGATGCATTCATTGGTTGATTCTTATATGTGCCCTGACCAAGGATCGAACCCACAACCTTGGTGCTTCAGGACAGCATTCTGATCCACTGACCTACCCAGCCAAGGCCATTGACATTCTTACTGAATGTCTGCTTTATGACTCTCTGTCATGAATGGGTGGCATTATTCATCCTGAAACACACTCAGTTAAAGCCTTGGGACGTTGGGCTTAACTAGTCAACTACCTCTACATTTTGCCGATCTTTTTATTGCAGTTTATTTTTAATTAAGTGTGTCAGAGAAAACAGGTGTTACGGGCAGCCTCGTTTGTGATGCTACTTTAGTAGGTCTGTATCACTTCCAAGGCCTGGCTAATCACGGGCCTCCTGCCTTTACATCATTGTCTTTTGTAGTACGCACATTTTAGGGTTTCAAAAGACACATATGCTTTTTTTCTCAGCAATTGCTGAGGGGATACCACCGTGCTCACAGGGCCAAAACGGCGGTAGAGAGACCCCTGAATCGAGCCCCGATGACTGGAGGCCTGTCACAGGGGACGGGTAGGAAGGCTTATGGTGAAACGCTCCTCTTGGGAAAAACCAAACGAGCTGAGAGGCACATTGCTGTCATCTCCTGCTCATGGAGGATGACAGTTGCTACATCAGTCCAAAGGTCACTGATGAAAAGACCCCTCCTGATATACATAATTATATCCCTAGGCCTGAACCATCAGAATCAGTCAAGTAATAGCAGCAAATTGCGTACTTGACAATGAATTCCTTTACTTTAATATGTCAGTTACCATTGGCCATGTTGTCTATAGGCGACACGCCGGCCTCTGGGGATGCCTCCTGCTCCAGTGGCAGCCTGGGTCCCGCTCAGGGCAGCATCACCTGTCACTTGGGTGTGCACTTGTACTTGCGCTGGTCCCCTGGTGACTCCATCTGCCTGGGCTGGCAGGGTCCCTCCTCCTAAAATGTGGCTCTGCCTGCGTGCCACCACTCAACACACCTGACCTCATCTGATTCTGTCATCTTGGGGGAAACTCCAGCTCCTGAGATGGCCCTCGACAACCGTGGCTTGGAAATCTCTCCAGGCATTGGGGTTACCTAGGGAGCTTGCGAAAAGCACAGGCTTCCGGACCCCCAGGCCTATGGAGTTAGAATCTTGGGCGGTAGCACCAGAGATTCAGCATTTTCCAGTTTTGTTACCAAGCCAGCTCGGGAGAGGGGGAGGGCCATTTGCCCTCCAGGCTGCATATCTTCCCTGCTTTCTTGCTTGTTGGAAATACTAGAGATGCTTTCAGCAGCCAGCCCTGAGCATTTCACTCCGGGTGGTTCTACTAGTCCTTCCTCTTTCTCTCTTATCACTCCCTACCCTGAAGGACCTGGGGCTGCAATATTCTCATTGGCCAGTCCTGGCCACGCCCCTCCCAGGGGCTAGGGGTGGAGTCAGCACCCTGTTGCCGGGGCAGGAAGCAGTGACAGCGTTCTGATTGGTCACTCCTTGCTATGCCCTTCCCTGCAGCTGGGGGTGGAGTCGGCATCCTGGACCAGAGTGGGGAGCAATAATGTCCCCAGTCCCCGATCCATCTGAGGTGCATTAGGGAAGAGGTGGTGCATAAGGCACCCACAGTGCTGAGGGGGTGGTGAGGGGCCACCACATGCAGCCTCAGAAGCCCTTGGTTAACTGTGGAATCCCATATGCGCATATGGTGTGAGGCCTTGCAATCTGCGGATATACACTTCTTGGTGCTCCATGTTTTCAAATTTAAGAAGTCACATACACTTGCCCCCTGCCCTGGTAGCTCAGTTGGTTAGAGCGTCATAGCGTCCTCTCCATACGCCAAGGTTGTGGTTTGATCCCGCATCAGGGCACATACAAGAATCAACCAATGAACGCATCAATAAGTGAACAACAAATTGATGTTTCTTTCTCCCTCTGCCTCCCTTCCTCTCTCCAAAAATCAATTAAAAGAAAAAGAAGTCACACATTTCTTTGAAACGATAAACATAAAGCTTTGCATAAAGGCGGAGTTACTCCCCTCCGCAGGCCCAACCCCACCACCCGCCAGTGACACCCTATTCCCAGCATTCCCATCCTTAGCAGCCTGGGGGGTGGGGGGGGGGGCCCTCCCACGCCCCTCTCCTAACTACGGGTCCTAGACACACAAGCAGCAGGGTAAAGTAGACCCAGACTACACTCGGGATTCTGCAGCTGGCTTTATCTCACTGCACGATAAGTCCTGGGCTTCCCTACCAGCCAGTAGACAGCGCCCTGCAAGCACTCGGGGTGGCTCTGGCTGGACCGGAGGCTTTTTCATTCATCGCCCCTACCCGGGGCGTGGAAGTGCAAAAACCTCTTGAGATTTCTAAATTTGGTCAGAGTGTAGGAGGTGGTGCAGGGTGTGCACGAGCTAAAAATAGAAGCCCGGGTCTGGGGTGGAAACCGCACCCTCCCCGCAGGCAAGGTGGGTGAGTCCCGGTGACAGCGCATCCACGCTCCTCACCAAGCCCCTGGAGTCTCCTGCACTGAGTCTCCACCCCTCGGCACATCCGCCCATGCCCCAAGCCTCACCAGTGGCGGTGGTGCCCGCCCACAGGTGACCAGGGTACCATTACAGAAGCGGCCCCCAACTGAGTTACCTTCCCACCTCGGGATTTGGAGCACCTCTGGGTACCACGCACAGATATTGGCTCACTCTCCACTCAAGTACGTTTCTTTTTAAATAAAACTGCATAGTACTATGTATGTTTAGTAATAGGAACCAATGTTGCTTATAAATAAACCGTGCTGATCTAGATAAACAGGCCATAGACATGGTAAAAAATATTGTTGTTCTTCACATTTTTGAGCTTCTTCTCTGAGCCAGGCACAGTGGTAGCACTCCACAATACCACCTCAATCCTTGCCACAGCCCCCGAGGGAGGGCAGCATTGCCTCCTCCTACAGGTGTCCCCATTCTGCAGATGAGGAGAGTGGCACCTTGAAATAGACAGACACACTAAAACCAAAGACCCTCTCCCTTGTCCTGGTGCCTGTGCGGGTGGCCGGATGGGGTGGGGGAGCTCAGTTGTGCTAGACGTTGAATATGCATTTACTTCATTCATTCACTCGTTCATTTATTCAAGAAGTGTTCTCTAAGCACCTACCCCGTGCCTTGCACTGCAGAGAGGGTAGAGTGGGATCCTGTCCCCCCCCCAGAGGAGTTCTGTCTCGAAGTGGAGAAAGGTTCACTGAGGACAGGCCTATGGGAGGTGTCTCGGAGCTAGGATGAGGTGGTGGGGGGGGAGAAGGGTAGAAAGCAGCCTGGAGGGAGCAGGGACGGGGAAGGAGGTGTGATGCCGGACCAAGTTTCTAAACATTGAAGGATAGATAGGAACTGGGTGAAATAAGGGGAGAGGAGAGGGGATGGCAATTCAGGCACATTAAGAAGATGGGTTAAAAAGTAAATTTCGTGTCTTCGTTAGACACCCCCATCGTTAACACATGGACGGACTTAACCTCAGTTTCCTCATCTGCAACATGGGGATAATGGTACCAGCTCCACACAGAGACATCCATCAGGATGAGTGTGTCCCAGTTTGTAAAGCCTCCCGGCAGCGCCTGCCACAGAGTAAATAAATGCTCACAATGTCACTAACAATAATGATGAGAATTACTACGGTTTTGGCCAATGATAGTGTTTTCCATTTGCCATAGCTGTGTGTGTGTGTGTGTGTGTGTGTGTGTGTGTGTGTTTACTGTATCTGATCTTTAAAGTGAGTTTAAGAGCCACACTCACTTAAGGCACGCTCGGGGCACATTTAAGTTGACTTCAATTCGTATTATCATGTCTGTCCTCATTTGCATCCGTCCTGGAATTTTCCCAGCACGAAAAAATGAACCTGGTACGTCCACATGTCCCCGTTGTCCTTCTGAAGCTTTCTTTAGAAAGACATAGAAATCCAAGGCCATTCTTTCAAACTAATAGCAATTCATTGACTGGATGGAGGATTTGACTTCCTCACCAAATGGAAAAAGCAACTTAATAACAGGCAGTATTTCTAAGGAGCACAACTCACAGCCTGGGGCTTTCTGGGGCTGACTTAGATGGGGAATTACCCGTCTTTCGCGACTGGAACCCTCTCTGCGCCACTGAGTGGCTTTGCAGGGACACCGATCACAGCAACCAGCCTCCCCTAGGAGAAGTTGTGAGTCTGTCCTCACCTCTCCCACCTCCAAATGAGCTCAGTACAGTGGCAGTGAGGAAGGTGGGGCTTGGGGGGACCTAGAAACCTGGAGTTACTGTTTCATCCGAGGGCAGCAGGAAGAGCGGGGACGCTTAGCCTGGCCTTGGGTTCCAGCGACCACCCCGCCTTTGTCAGGGATGTCCAGCTACCGCAATGTGCCGTGTATAATGTGCTCCTGTGTGCAGTGTACACCCATGTTTTTGTGTGCATCACACACAACAGCATGGTACCTATTGTTACACCCACAGCATGTCATCATTACACCCCTTTATAATGTGCATCCTTACTTTCCCCTCAAAAACTTGGGCAAAACCACGCACATTATACACTGCACAACACGGTAGTTATCGCCTCTGAGCTTCATTTCTTCATTTCAGTGGGTTCCTGAACCTCTCTGTGCCTCAGTTTCTCTCAGTGTAACACAGGCCACCAGTTGGACTCGGGAGAGGCTGACATGTGACAATAGAGGGAACACTGCCTGGCACTGACCTGGACACTCAGTGAGTGCTCAGCAGACTTTTTCTGTTGTTGTCGTCACTGCTGTCTGTAGACCGGGGATTTGTCCCGTGTGGCTGCAGGTGGTCGGAGGGTCACGTGGGATCACACCGGGCAGAGCTGGGCGCAAGGCATCCGCAGCGCTGAGGGGGTGGGGAAAGCCGAGGTCAAAGCCCTCTTAGATGGACTGCACAAGGGTGAAAGCTGCTGCTTTTCAGAACTTTTCTCCACAGGAAGGGTACCCTGGGAGAAACCAATGACCTCGTCCCCGAGCCCCACCCACCACCCCCATGACTGGTCACACACACACACACACACACACACACACACACACGCAGCCCAAACGGAGCCCACGGCTGCAGCCACACGTTAGTAGGTTAAATCAACACATACTTGTCTTCTTACCATTCCGGCGGTCAGATGCCTAAAGGGGATCTCCGTGAGTCACACTCCAGGTGCCGGGCAAGCAGCCTTCCTTCTGGAGGCGCCAGGGAAGGATCTGCTTTCTTGCATTTTCTGGAGTCTGGAGGCACCTGCGTTCCTTGGCTTGTGGCCTCTTCTCCAATCTTCAAAGTCAAGAAAAGCCAGTTTTCGCCCTCGCCAGGTATCTCAGCCGGTTACAATGTCGCCCTAAAGCCCCAAGGTTGTGGGTTCGATCTCCAGTCAGGTCACATCAAGAAGCAACCAATGAACGCACAAGTGGAGGAACAGATCGATGTTTCTCCGTTCTCTCCCCCTCTTCCTCTCTCAAAATCAATAAATCAAATTAAAAAACACACACAGACAGGCCAGTTGTATCTTTCTGCTCTGATGCTGACTCTTTGCATTGCTCTTCCACATTTGAAGGACCCGTATGCTGACATTGGGCCCACCTGGACAGCCCAGGATGCTCTCCCTGTGGGCAAACCAGTGGATTAGCAACCTTAATCACATCTGCAGTCTTAATTTCCCTCGCCAGGTGACCTAAGACAAGTTACAGGAGTTAGAATGGGGACCCCTTTGGGGGGTCACTATTCTGCTACCACCTAGAGTGAACCCCTTCTCTTCTCTGTGTCTATTTCCTCATCTCTAAAAAGAGGTTAACACCTAACCTCCATGGATACTGCAGTGAGGAAAAAAGGTAACAGACAGGAAGCCAAGACCTCTGACTGGCCACCTGCAGTCTCTGCCCAAGCGACCGGCCCTCCCCCACCTCACCCCCACCTTCTTTAATCTGCATGAGTTGTTGATGTTTTGAAACTAGCTAAGGTCACATTAAAATCCAGAGTTCCTGTTTCTCTGGATTTACAGCCGATCTCAGGCACTGGGCCCACCTCCCTGGAAGGCGATGACCAAGCTCACTGCGCTGTTCATCACAGTCTGCACAACCCCCATTGCCTCTCCCCGCTCGGCTTCTTTGAGTCGCGTGGCCTGCCTGGCCCTGGGGGGAGCTCCGTTTGTGACTTGGGCTAAAACACATCCAGGATGCAAAAGATGCTTAATAAAGGATAGGTGATATTACTCAGATTCACAAAGATCCCTCCACCCAGTGATCCTCAAGGCTGCCTGTGCATTCGAATTCTGTGGGGAGCTCTAAACGTTCCCAGTGTCCAAGCTGCACCCAGACCAACTGCACCAGAACCTCTGGGAAGGGGTCTGGTCAGGGCTGCACGCCCCCCTGAAGCATCACTCTGGGGATGGGAGACTCCCACCCTGGCTCATTCGCGAAAGAAAATGGAGAGTGAGGCCAGCCCAGAACGTGAGTCCCTGTCACTGGCTCTGCCCCACCTGCAAAGACTCCAGGGTCAGAAGAGCGAAAGGACACCCACTGCAAACCCCCACTGGGCACCTGACCAACTGGGAGTGCCCTGGACAGGAGGGGGATGGGTGAGAAACCATGGGAAGGGGAGGGGAGGGGAGAGGGGGAAGGAGAGAAATGAGAAAGACAGGAAGAAAGGAAGGAGGGAGGGAAGGAGAGAGAAGGAAAGGGAGGTGAGAGGAGACAGGAGGAAAGTCTGCAGGGTCTTTCTCCACCCCTCCAGGGGGACAGGCTCCTGCTGCCCTCGAAGGGGCATCCCTACCTCAGTCCCTCACAGGCCCCCAGGGGTTACAGCCTCCCCTTCCAGAGCAGGTGGCAGGGACAGGGCCCTGAGGGGGCCTCAAAGGCAGAGCAGCTCCTTTGCATATGCAAAGAGGCTCCCTGTCCAGAGGAGAGGCCAGGCTAGGCTCTGGTGGGGGTGGGAGCTCATGAATCTTCAGTCCCCACGCCTCCCCCCAGAGATCACCGCCCCCCCCCCCACATCTATTTGTCCTCAAACTGAGCCTGGCCCTGAACAGACTGCTTGACCTTGAAGCCAGGCCTGCCAAAAACAGTCAAGCAAATTTGTTTCCAAGAAGCTAACCTAAGGAGACAAGGGAAGAAGGAGGGAAGGGAGGAAGAAAAGCCGAGGAACACCGGGGGTGCAGGATGGCATTGCTCTTCCCGATGCAAAATAATATTAAAACAGCCTAAATAGAGAGCATTTGGGGGGGGGGGGGCAAGCTAGGGACGTGACCTGGAGAATGGGTTCACCCAGCTGAGCCCTAAACCCTCCGGCAGCATCTCCCATCTGGGAGGGAGGTCGCTGCCCCCATTTCACAGATGGGAGCAGTGAGGCTCATTGGTGGGAGGGAGAGGCCTGCGAATCCAGAGACCAATACACTGAGAACCCCCGGAAACTGCTGGTGCCCACGTGGACACCTCAGGACAGTGCTGGCAGCCGACTGGCACCTGCCTGGACGAGACTGAGTGCTCTCCCTGGTTCTTAAGGCCACTCCACACCCACTGTTGGGCTCTGGTAGGGCAGGGAGGGAATGCCCAGAATGGGACACAGCTGAGCCTTTGTGGCAGGTCACAGGCCGCCACACCTTTATAAAAATGTCCCTATATTTGCTTTGAACATTTTTTTTAATGGAGAGACTGAGTTCATTAGAAGGGAGAGATATTTAAACAGAAGAGAAGTTTTTCAGCTGGGATGGGGTAGGGTTTTTAAGGGAACTTCAGGTCATTTTACACGTGAGAGATTCCTGCTGAATCCCCCCAGCAAATACCTTGCACCCAATGAAGGGCCACAAGCCCAAAGGTCTTCTGGGCCTGGCAGGCAACCAGAATGGGCAAGCAGAGAGAGGCAGGGACTGCCGGGTCATGAGAGCATTCTCCATTACTTTTACACATTGGCCGCTAATGGACGGTTTTTAGAGATACTTCCAGTTGCTGGAAAATGCCACCCTGCAGCTGGATTTGCTGTGGGCCTCCACCTCCCCGCTGAGCGAGCCAGTCTGGGCTTCCTCTTGGTCCTCCTCGGAACAGTGTGTCTCCCTGAGGACTTCCATGGCCTGAAATAGCTGGACACAGGCTATTTTTACGGGGCTGATAGCAAAGGCCCCGGGGAGCCTGGCCAGGTCAGCGCTGGGCTGCAGCCTCCTATCACCCAGCCCCGGGCTGTGGGACTGGGCTGCTGAAGACATTCCAGAAGCCCAGGAATGCTCCTAGTGGCGACTGTCTGGGGAGAGTCCCTGAAGCCCAGGGCTATAAATAGGACACACCCAGGGGCAGGTGGGAGCATAGGGGCAGGCATCTGCCAGAAGGAAAGCAGGTCACAGCTCCACCCGCTCCTCCCTCTGTGCCTCTCCCAGAGCCTCAGGGCCCATTTCCCTGGTATTTGAATGAGGTTGCCTGGGTCCTCAGTCAAAATGCATGCAAATCCAAGGTCTGGGGCCCAAGTTAGCCTCTGAAGGGCATTGTCCCAGGGAAGAGAGGGGGGAGCTGCTGTTGCTTCATTCCCCAAACGTGTACTAAGGACCTACTATGCACAGGCTGGGTTCCCGGAGTGAGCAAAAGTCTGGGTCAGCCGGCACTTCTAAGCCTGGCAGTGCCCAGGACGCCCTGAGGGTCTTGGTGAAGTGCCCAAGATGCCACCCCTGTACATAGCGCGCATACCGTGCACCCAGTGGCCACCTGCACTTGGTCACTGGGCAGTGCCCTTGAGGTGCTCATGGTCCAGAACAGAGACAAAAAGGACATACAGGCTTTTCTTGTACTAAATTCTTTTTCCTTTTCTGCATGCTAGAAAGTTTACATAATAAAAATTCGGTGGGGTGGCAAGCAGCGCACCCACAGAGCCTTCTGATTTGAACATTCAGATCAGTGAACTCTGGCCCGCCGGCCGCCACCTGTCTGGGTAAATAATGTTTACTGGTACCAGGGTTATGGGGCCCTCTTCCTGCCCTGAGAATGGGGCCAGTGATGCTTACACCACCATCTGGCAGGGATATTGCAGGAATTAAATGATATATCATACACAGAAGCTTTTTGGAGGGCTGGAAAATACCAGTTATTGCCAACTAGATAGTAAAGTCAAGTTCAACTTCATGGTGTGGAGGCTGAGAAGATCCAGGGAAACCTGAGAGGGGTTGAGCTGGGTCATCCAGGGGGACTCTCAAAATGGGTCTAGAAGAGCAAGGACTGGCTGAGAAAATCCCCGAAGACATCTGGGCACAGGATCCCTCAGGAGGAAGGCTCGGAGGAAGAGAAGCTCCAGGCAGGAAGAACCCACCTGACCACGTGCTGGGGGGCAGCTAGAGCTCAGCAACCCTGCCTGGAGCGCTCAGGGTGCTGCTCATGGGCAGCAGATCTCCATTCTCGCTGTGACCAGGCGGTCCCAGCCTGGCATGGAGCAGTCCCTGTGCCAGCAGCAACCTTCCCACGCCTAGACCCCAACAAATAGGGAGGGAGATGCCGACCGACGTGGCCTGGGCACGGGAAACCAAATTTGAAATATAAAGCAGGCCATTTGGTGATAGATGTCGGGGAGACAGGGAGCCAGTGGTGGGCAACCTCAGAAATTTCAGCTTCTGACCACGGGAACACCATGCAGGCTCTGGTGGGCAGCGGAATAGAGGTATCACCCCTGGTCTGGGGGGCAGCCCCCAAACCTCCCCAAAGGTGCTCCCAGGAAGCTTCTCTTATAACTTAACAAGTTACTCAGGGTTCTCACGCCTTTGGGTCCTGGGCCATGGTCGTATGACATCAGAGTGACCTCCTCGACCCATGCTGGCAGTACCATCATTACCCCTTTTGGTGGTGAAGGCTGGGAGCCGTGGTCTCATGTGCATGTTGGCCAATGGCTAGTTCGTGGTGGACAAGGACCCATACCCAGCTTGGTCCCATTCCAGAACAAATGGCATCTCCCCTGAGGACTCACTTTTAGCCAAATGCCCCTCAGAAGACTCTAAATATCCCCCTGCACCTTCCGGTTTCTGCTGTCCTTGGGGAAGTCCCCAGGGGATGGGGTCTTGGGACCAGAAGAAATAGCTTCTCCAGGACTGCACTCCTGAGCCTTCTGCTTTCCATCCACCTGAACAAACTGTCTTCCCAAAGAACCTGTGGGGGAGGGGCTGCCTCCAGGAAGTCCGGCTGCTGGGGGTTCGGTGTTATGAGAAGGTCTGATTTCAGCAAGGAAATTGGTCAAGCCAGATTGCAGGATGCCAGAGAAGGTTTCTCAAACATCATGTAGCAAGGGAGGAGAGAGAGGCCGGTAGCCCTCCAGGGAGTGGCCCCAGCGGTGGGGAGAGGGTGACCACAAGCGCAAGGTGTCCGTCTTTGTGCCCAGCGTGGGTGTGCTGCCCTCAGCTGAGAGGGCATGGGAATTTTGGCGGAGCCACAAGGGGGAATAATTTTCACAACTGCAGCACTGTGTGGTGTCTGTGTCAGCTTCCCGTGTCCGCTGTCACAAAACACCACGAGCTTGGTAGCTTAAAACAACAGAAACTCATTCTGTCACTGTTCTGGAGACCAGAAGGCCAAAGTCATCTTGTTGGCAGGACTGTGCTCCCTCTGAAGCCTTGGGCAGGGGGGTGGGATGCTACCTCTTCAAGCTTCAGGGGGCCCCAGGCACCCCGAGCTGTGGGAGGGTCACTACAGCCTCTGCCTCAGTCTCCACATGGCCCTTCTTCTGTGTCGTGTGTCCCCTCCTCTTCTCTTCTGGCCTAAGGACACTGGTCACTGGATTTGGGGCCCACCCTCATCCACAATGATTTCATTTGAGATCCTCCACGTAATTCCACCTGCAAAGACCCTCTTCCCAAGTCAGGTCACATCACAGCTTCCAGATGGACCGTGAACGGGGCTCCATCTCCCAATCCACAGCTGCCAGAGCTGGGAAGGCCAGGGAGGCCTTTGGGAGCACCACCTCGTGCTGTTTTGGAGCGAAAACAGGAGTTTCCGACGGGTCGGGCGCAGTGAGTCAGCTGTGAAGCTGTGAGGCCACCTCCGCTGGCCGCAGCTCCCCGGGATTTCGTTCAACACCAAGTCAGGGGAGGCAGGCAGGGAGGGAGTTTGGGGGATTTACAGGGGAGGGAAGAGGTTACGCAATGAACACACATTCTGCTGGGCTGCCCCCGGGTGGTCCTCCCCAGGTGTCTGCTTTGTTTCTGGAAGGCTCCCAGTCCGGCTGGGCTGGAAAGAGGTGCAGATGAGTGAGGCTTTAACCTTGGGAATGGTGGCCAACTGGACCCAGGCCGCATGTTGTAAGGGACCCCTGGGAGACAGGAGAGGGGCTACCCTTGAACTTCTCCCACTCCAGCCCACAGGGACAACAGTCTTCCTTAGAAACGTGAGCAGGGTTAACCTCTCAAAGGAAACCCTGAGACGCACAGGGGTCCCGAATGAGGTCAGACGGGGCCTCCTCCGTGTCTGTGTGCACTGTCCTGAAGTCAGCATGGGGCTGGTCGTGGTCTCAATTGCTGTTTAGTAGGAAAAGTGAACAGCTTGTAAAAATGCAAATATTAACAGGTGGAGCTCAAAGCCCTGTTGACCACTCCCACCCCTGGTCCCCATGGCACCCTCAGAATTAACCTCGGGGATCTCTTTGGAGCAGAGCCCTCCACGGCTCTGAGAGGCAGGTACATGCCCCTCCACACTTTGGATCGACATGTACAAACCCCTCAGGAACTGTATGTGGCACTACCACTCTTCCAGGGTGGCTTATAAGTAAAAACAACGCCATGTGGAGATCACGTAGCCCCGGTTGGGACAAGAAGGGCACGTCGCCTCTGTGGTCTTTCTCCAAAACCCCAGGACCCTGATTTAACCGGGAGAAAGGCATCAGGTAGACCCAGACGGGAGAGTGTCTTGGCCAGCCCCTGAGCTGCGCTCCCCAAAATGGCCCAGGTCCCCAAAGCAAGGAATGATGGAGAAACGGTCACCAGCCAGAGGAGTTAAGGAGCCGGGAGGACTAAAGGCCATGTGCACGGGACAGGGTCCCGGGGCAGGCAAAGGTCCGCAGGGGACCTGCAGAACTCTGAATGAATTCTGGAATGCAGCACGTGACCATGTTCCATTGCAGGCTTCTTGGAGTGGCCAGATGTTCCCTGCTCATGAGGCCCGATGACATTATACTCCGACTGAGCGCAGGATCTCCTTCAGCACTCTCTGTGCTGCCTTTGCTACTTTTTATCAGAGTCTGAGGACACCCCTTGCCAGGCAGGAGGAGCCCCAGGGGGCTGACAGACAGCAGTGCGCACAGCAGGACCTGAAGTTTCCTTCCCTACCTTCTGCTGCAAACCCGCTCCAAGGATCGAAGCTGTGATTTTTTTTTTACAAGAATCTTCTAATGCCAGATTACCCCTCCTTGTGCACGAGTCCTAAGTAGGGGAGGGGGGTCCAGGGAGGGAGTATCTCTGGAAAGATCCACACTTGGTTATACTTCAAACAACAGAAAACCCACGTGGTCCGAGCTCCCGCCGGGCACCAGGTCCACGGCCTCCTCCTGCCGCCCCATAGGGCAGGGCCTGCACTGGCCCTGGTGTAGGCAAGAGGCACCTTGAGCCACTGCCAGCAGTGACGGTGCTGGGGTTTGGGCCTAGGACCTCAATGACAACACCCATGCCCGTCTCCACCCCATGACAACACCCCTGTGCTTCTCTGTAGCTAGGGCACATGCCCTTCTCTTTCTCTCTCTCTCTCTCTCTCTCTCTCTTTCTCTCTCTCCCCCTCTCCTCCCCTCCTTTTCCTCTCTCCGGGATCCCAGACCTTCGGGGTGGGAATGTGCACCCTGAGGAGCTCCTGGGCAACAGTGGGCACATGCAGCCTGAGAAGTCTGCTTAGACCGTCTCCCCAGGAAGGGACTCCAACGAGAGGTCCCCTGGGGCTGGGACAGAAGAAACTCAAGGAAGCACCGTGATTGACTGGGTTCAAGGACATTTGGGTCTCACGCTTCAGCCAGGCACTTAATTGGCATCTTCCTCTCTGTAGCCCAGGAGGAAGCAGCTTTAAAAAGCTCCCTTATAACCAGCCCTGGAAGCCCAGCACGGCCGGTCCCTCACGTCCCTGGGGAGGCCACTCTGCCAGCCCAGGCAAGGCATGGAGGGGATGTGTGCAGAGGCCCAGGCTGGCTCCTGGTACTAACCTCACGTGCCCCCACTGCGCAGTCCTGCGGGTCACCAACCCCCCCGCCCCCCACAGTGAGGCAGCCACAGACCTCAAGCACTTTGGAAACTTACACTGCCCCCAGTGCAGAGCAGGCACTGGGGAAGAGAGACTGCAAAGGGGCAGGGGTATATGGCCACAGGACACGCTCTTCTCCCCTCCAACCTCCGACCTCCAACCTCCACGGGGATCACCTCTGCCCTTGGTGGGCAGGGAAGCTTCTGGCAAAGATCTGGGCTCCACAGCCTGGACTCAGCCACCCACAGCCCATGGGGCCTTGGCTAGCGGCTAACCCTGTCTCCCAGCCTCGACTTCCCCATCTGTAAAGTGTAGCTCAGCATCATTTCATCTCACAGCGGTGTTGTAAGGACGAAGTGGCATGCTACAGTGACAGACGTCAGCTGAGCTCCAGCCTCAGGCTCGATGAGAAAGGCCAAAAACTGAGGGAGAAGCTGGAGGCTCAGAAATGGGGCGTGGCAGTGCCCCGAGATGGTTCGAAGGCAGCTCTGGGGGGACCCTGAACTGGAATGACTGAATCACCTCTAGCGGGGCCATGTCTAGGGGCCACGTCAGAGACAGCGCTTAGGAGGAAGCAGTCATTTCCAAATGTTTGAGGAAAACAAGTGCTGTTCCCACAGCAAGGACAGCCTGAGGCCGGACCATCTCCATCACCCAAGAGTGGGCCCCGTGAGAAGTGAAAATGTGGGCCCTTGTTCAGACAGTATTGAGAATCTCAGGACAATGGCAGCAGACCTTTAAACCAAGCATGGGTCCTTCAGAGCTCTCGGCTGGGTGTGACTACCCAGGTGACACACCCAGGAAGCCAGCCTTGCTCAGGAGCCCCTCTGCCCTCAGAGAGTGAAATCAGAGACCACTGTACACAGAAGCCCAAGCAACCAGGTCTCCCCAGCTTCCCCAGTGACTCCCGCTGGGCTAAGTGCAGGCCGATCTAGAGGTCAGAGTAGCCCACGCCATTATCAAGAAGGGCAGAGGGAAAAGAGGAGGGGCTCTGGGAACAGTCAAATCGTCACCATGCCACTGTAGGAGATAAGCCAATCCGTGGCCAACAGCCAGCAAGCTGCCAGCATTTGCCACGATGCCTGAAATGGCACCTTCTCGGTTCCTGTCATCCTGGAAGAAATCCGGCTCACACACAGGGCACAGGGGACATCGGCTCTGTTCTGGGCAGTGGCCAGGCACTGTGAGCCTTCTGCACTCCCCAAAACCATACTGCGGGACAGGGCCTGGCATTGGGTAGGACACTGGGAAGCATGGGGGCCGCTTCCCAGGATGCCCTGGGATGCAGCCAGGAGAATAGACCCTGAGCCTGCAGACTCAGGGATACACATTGGGGAAGGTTCTTACTGGTGCTAGAAAGCTTCAGATGGGCGTCCATGGGGGGGTGGACCCCTCGGAACCCCAACATAGGCAATATCGAAGAAGCAGCAGAGAGGGGGAGCGGCAGGAGAGCATGGGAGTACAGGGCAGGGGATTCACTCCCCACCTCACAGAGGTGGCGGCAGACCAACACCACACCCTGTTCTCAAGGCATCCAGACCCTGCCTTCAGAGACGGACAGCACCTCCGCACCAGGCATGCCCCACGCCATGCAAAAGTTCTCCTACCAGACATGGTGACCAACCCCAGAGCCCAGCCACGCGCCTACCGCCCGTGCCACCCCACATGGGGTCAACGTGCCTGACAACAGTTCTGTGGCAGGCCACTAGCCATATCTACATCCTGCAGAGGAGGAGCCTGGGGGCCGGAGAGGAACCACGTCCCTGGGGTCACACAGCCAATCAATGGCGAAAGCAGTTTTGAACGCAGATTTGAGTCACGTTCAAGCACTTCCATCTTGGGAATGAAGCTCTGTGGCCCTTCCACCTGCCACAGCATTCACACCGCGTGTTTGCTGAATCACTCCCGGGCTCCCCGTTGGACCTGGAGCTCCATGAGAGGGGCCTGGTTACGGCCATGCACCTGGCACACGAGAGGCCCTGACAACATTGGCCGAGCAAACGAATATGTGAGTGAATGAATGAATGAAGGAACAAGCGAGTGATGAAGAGCCACCCAACTGGAGTGGCTGAGGAGTGCCGCCTCCTTGCAGCTTTTGTGGGGAGCAGATAAGAGTGTGGTTTGCAGAGTTCCGGCTCCTCCTGAGCAGCCAGAACGCTCCCATGACCTGTGTGGCTGGACTGCGACCTCCCCTCTCACGGTGCCTACAGAGAGGGCTCGGCGGGCCTCCGGCACAGGGGCTCAGGAGTTCAGGCTGGTGTCCCAGTGCCAGCGCTGCCCCCACAGACCAGGCAGCCCTGGACTCGTTAACTGACCTCTCCCTGCCTTCATCTTCTTGTCTACAAGATGGGCACGGCAGCAGCTGACCGGGGGCCCAAAGCTGGGGATTAAACACACTCACACGTGTCCAGGCTGAGAACAGTCCCAGCCAGAGCTCAGTAAGCACTTGCCGCGATCATCACAGAGAAGCACCCATCAGCCCCTCTGTGCTGCTCTTGGGGCACGGCCAAGCCCGAGCAGGGGGCGCGACAGACCGTTCCGCGTGACGTCACAGGACGTGGGCCCAGGGGCTGTGCTCTTTGTCCAGGGAGCTGGTTTACCCGGGTGACGCTTTATCTTCGTCAGGGTTGCCTGGGCGGAGCCAGGGTCCCCGCTTTCCTGCCCTGAGCAGACCCTGAGTTTCCCCGCCCCCACTGCCCCCTCCACCAGAAGGAGACAGAAGGGCACTGAGTTCCCCGGGGGCCCCAGCCAAGCGGTGGGGATATACACCCTTTGGGGAAGGCCAAGAGGTTAGGCCAGGCGGGGAGGGCTGACCTTGGAGAAACCCAGCCATTTGCCAGGCCCAACTCTGGGTGCGTGTCCCAGCAGGGCCACCGCTTCCAGGGGTCAGGCATGGCCAAGGGGCCAAGACCTCACACAGAGACAGAGAGGGGCCATGAGCACTTCCACAAATGGTGAAAGTCACCAGCCGCTGTCCCTTGCTGGCCTCCACCCCATGGCCCCTCCATGTCACCGCTCCTTTCCCTCCTCCCTCAAGCGAGCGTGGCCCCAAAGCGCAGGGCAGAGGGGAAGTGTCCTGGAAGGGGTGTCACCAGCGAGTTGCCCCAGACGGCCCACGTGGGCTCTCTCACCCCAGCTGCCAGGCCTGGCACCCAGCGTTTCATCACCTGCCCCCATGGGTGAGCTGCCCGGGGCTCAGGAGCTGAGCTTAGCGCCCTTGGAGGGAAAAATGCCCAAGTCAGGTGGCAGCAAATTGACCGCAGCCAAGTGTAGTTTAGGATTTGGTAACCCTCAAGCAAATCCCAAGCCAGGGGCACAGGGACACACTCCTCCCGGGAACCGGGTCTCTCTGCCCCCTCCCCTGCCTCCCAGACCTTCCTGCCTCTCTGCAGCCAGTGTGTCACCCAGGAGAGACAACTGCCACTCTCAGTGGAGCAGGGCTGAGGGACAAGAGCAGCTCATGTCCACCAGCAGCCAGATGTTGGCTGGTCATAAATCAGCCCTAAGGCCATGAGGAACGCTGCCCGATGCAGGCCGGCATACTGACCACAGGAAACCTGCGAGCCGGGCCGCACAGAGTGAAGAAATGAGGCCTGTCAGGGAAGAGGGCCCATGTGTCACCGGCAGCTGTGGGACCTTAGTCATGAGCAGCTAGCGCCCCAGTGGGCTCCCTCCCTCTGGGTTATGTAACTCCCTCTGTGACCCTCCCAGCCAGGGTGAGGCTTGTGCCCTAGCTCAACCTTGAAGTCACCAGGAGAGCCTTAAAATGCAGATGTCCAGGCCCACTGCAGGGGCTCTAAGAAAGTTCAAAGTCCTTTGGATGGTTCCAAGTCCAGGTAAAGTTTCACGCAGCCTCCAGGCAGCAAAGCCATGGCCTATGGGCCTGACAGCCGGACCCCACCCACCACGGGGGTCCCCGAGCCTGCACCGTGGTGGGGCCCACAGCCTGGGCAGCTGGGCCCAGCAGCCCTGGCGGGGACAGAGGCCCACAGAGCATCCAACCGCCTTTGTTGATAAATAATGGTTCAGAGGTGCAGGTTCAAATTCTGCTCCTGTTGTTTGTGCAAGGATTTATACTTAGTCCCTGTACCCCCAGGGGTGGAGCTGACAGTGTTGGGAGGGAAACAGACAGAAAACAGAGAATCTCACCAATGAACATGTATTGAACATGTGATCGAAAAGCTCCAGGCTCTGCTGGGTTTCCAGGTTCTCATGTTACTTGGTGTTTCTCCAGTGAGGGGAAACCCCCTGGGGCATGTTTCACCCAGGTGGGGGGGAGGGGCAGGAAGTAACCCTTCCCCTCCAGAGACTGCGACAGCTCTGGTGTTGAGCACTTACTCAGCGCAGGTTAGTGGCTTCCTGCACATCAGCTTAGTTAGTTGTCACAGACCACATTATTCCCACGTTACAAATGAGGAAACTGAGGCTCAGGGAACTACCTAAGCAGCCAGGGTAGTATGCTGACTGAAGAGGAAAGAAGACCCAGTTCTCCATCCCTCCCTGCACTCACAACTCTCGGAAATGTGTCTCTGCAGCTGCAGCCATCAAAAGGCCACTTGTATTTCCCCACCTCTCGGATCTAGGGTGGTCTCGGGACTTGCTCTGGCCAGCAGAATTGCCGGGAATGGGGTGTGTCAAATCTCAGCCGTGGCCTCAAACAGCCTTGCAGGCTTCTGCTCTCTCTTTCGGACTCCTGTCTCCATCAGGAGGCCGAGCCTGCCAGAGAGTGAGGGACACGTTACCCAGTTGTCCCCACCACCCTAGATGATAGTCACTCCCCAGAGACAGAGCCACTAGCTGACCCACCACACCACCCCAAATGCATGGGGGACCCCAGTGCAGAACAGAAGAACATCCTGCTGATGGTTCAGGCCAAGTTGTTAACTCACTGAATCATGTTGTTTTAAGCAACTAAATTTGGGGAGCGGGTGGTGATTTGTTACACAGCAGTAGCTAACTGATACACTCACAATCATGCAACTGTTAAAGGCAGAGTCAGGCCCAAAAAGCAGGTTCGCTTGGCCACATAATCCATGCTCGCAACCCCTGTATACTCTGCCACCTCCCAGCAGAAAAACAAGTACAACAGAGCCGAGAGATGCTGAGATTCCGACTCCTCCCTCCCAAACTTCATTCTCCATCTTCTGGGGTCATGCCTAAACCCTGCTGTCTCCTGACCCGGGAGCTCCTGCTTGGCTCTATCGCCCCCCTTCTCTTCCCAGGGCCCAGGTGGGGACAGAGCCCTGGCCACGGCCTGAACTTCCCCCGAGCCTCTGCTTGGACCAGTACCCTCCCTGCACATGTGCAGTGTTCCTTGTGAGTGTTGGCAGAGCACACCCACAGCTCCCACACGCACATAGCAGCAGCCACGATCAAAACCAGCTGTAAGGTTTAAAAATAGCCTCCCGGGCTGCCAGAGGTGCCAGGTCCCTGGCTGGGGAAAGAATCCAGCCCCAAGGTGGGGGCACCATCTTCAGGGAAGAAGAGCAGCGACCACATGCTCAGGAGACTCCTGGGTCAGGTCCAAGGGCTTGTGTGAGAGCCAGGCTGAGCCTGAGTCCTGGGAGCAGGAGCCCCAGAGAGGCATGGGTAGATAGGGCAATGAGGTGGGGTCCCAAGAGCCCTCCAGAGGGGGCCTTTCCCCTCCCCTGGCCCGTCTCCCTCTCCTCTCCCCAACTCCCTCCTCTCTGGTCTCCTCTGTAACGAGGGGACTGGGCTGTGTAGGGATCTACCCAGGTTCCGCCCTCACAGGCTGGGTGAGGTCTTAAACAAGTGACTTTGCCCCGTGAGCCTCAGTTTCCTCATCTGTCAAATGGGGTCCCTGCCTCACAGGGTGGTTCTCAGCATCCACAGTATAACACAAGGTGGAAAGCTGAGCAGAGTGCCCGGCCAACCAGCACGTGCCTGATGACTGTCCTTTCTTCTTCAGAGAAAGATGACAATGGCATCACCCCCTCCTTCCTTCCTCTCCCCGGATCCTTCTCCCTCCTCTGGCTCCCCATCCTCTCTCCACTCCCTTCGGGCCCTTGCCTGGCCCCCCCACCCCACCCCACAGGCTGAGGACAGAAGAGATGATCTCGGAGCTAGGCCTCTTTGGCCGAATGCCACCTGCAGAGCCGCCCTGTGGCTCTGGTTTGCCCCACAGTTGGCCTGTGGGGAGGGGGGGGGGCCTGGGCCAGGCACTTGTCCTCGTGAACCCTAACCACAGCCTGTGGTGGCTACTCGTCTCACGGCTGCGTCCCGGCACCGAGGATGGCCCAGGGCACAGAGTAGGTGCTCAGTAAATGCCTGTTGAGAGGCTGAAGGAATAAGCAGTACGCTCACCGTTCTCACTTTTTTAAATCCTCACCTGAAAACACTATTTTTTTCCATCGCTTTTAGAGAGAGAGGAAGGGAGAGAGAGAGAGAGAAATGTTGATGTGAGAGAGAAGCAACGATCGGTTGCCTCCTGTACTCGTCCAGACCGGGGATCAGGGATGGAAGATGGAGCCCGCAACCTAAGTATGTGCCTTGACTGGGGATCGAACCCACGACCTTTTGGTTTACTAGATGACACCCCATCTAGCTGAGTCACACAGACGAGAAACGGACTACAAAACGCCAGGTGGCATGTAGCAGAGTACAGCCCTGGAGGTCCCACCCAAGATCCCAGAGGTGGGATTTGAACCCAGTTCCACTGGCACCAAAGCCTGAGTCCTAACCCCCAAAGGCTACCCATTGTCCCATCTCTTCAGGCATCCTTGCAGACCACAGCCCGTCACACACGTGCTGTGTGACCTTAGGTGCCTCACACAACCTCTCTGAGCCTTACTTTCTGCATCTGCAAAACAGAGCACGGACCTAGCAGCACACAGGCAGGATTTCCCTGGGCTTGTTTTCCTCCGGCCTCTCAACTTGCACCGTGGGCTGTGGCAGGCGGCCCGTGCCAAAGACATCTTGGCCAATTAATTAATGGAAAGGATAAGTTCACTTTAGAACATTGAAGTCTACCCAATGAACAATGAAGCCTCTGGTTGGTTGCCCCTGGGAATATATTTCTTGTCTCTCCACTTTAAAGAAAGAGGAACTGCAAAAGGCAGAGAATGCATTGGGCGTGCAGTTTAGACAGAGAAAGGTCAGGGGGAGCCCCAGTCAGGGGAGCCCCAGTCAGCAGACCCCACCTCCAGACCCTTGGAGAAAAGACCTTTTCCCCATGTCACGGTCTAGGCACATGGATATGAAGCACCAGGCTTTCCCGTAGAATGGAACCTACAGGGACTAGAACGGCCCAGGTTATCAGCCAGCCTCGGCGAGGACTGCGATAGATAACAGCTCCCTGTTCTGATCCTGGTGGCTGTTCCTGGTTTTGTTCCTGGCTTTTCTCCACCTCCACAGGAAGCTGGACTTTCGTCCCTCTGTGCCAGCTCTGTGCCGGGCTCTAGGAGACCCCGTGAATGAGCCAAGCCCAGCCCCCACCCACCCTGAGGGAGCTCAGAGGTTCTGAGTGGAATTCCCAAGATTCCAATGAGGACATTCAAGGGCCTGGGTGGGTGTGACTGAGATCACAGACAACTTTCCAGAGAGGAGGGAAAACGCACTTGAAGTACAGTGTACCCCTAAGGCCAGTGTCAGAGTTGGCAGCCCTAAGCCTGTTGCAGGAGCCCCCCCAGGGACAGCCTCTTCTTCGTGTGCCCACAGAGGCGCTGGGGCTCTCAGGACGTCCTGTCCCACCTGCCCTGCACCTCTAGGGCCCACTCGCTCTGCCCAGGCCACCGGTCCGGCCAGCAGAGCCGTCCTAGCTGCCCAGCGGGGGTCCCGCCCACAGTATCCTGCCAACACGGCTAAAAGCAGGATCTGCACAGACTCTGGCCTGTGGTCCGTGGGAACAAACCTCACCCTGGGCTTAAACAGAGCAGCTGGGAAGGCACGTGGTGTAGGGTCTGCATGTCCTGATGGGGGGCTCTGGGCTGCTCCCAGTTTGAGGGGCAGTCACTTCATACGCTCTGCAGACTCTCCCTGCTGACCTGACCACCACTGCTGGGCTAGAGTGTCCGTCCGTCCGGGGGGCCTGGCCCAAGTCTCACACCTGCTGCCAGTGGGAGGTGGGGACAGGGCCTGGGCACTCACAGGTCCCCACATGTGCTTTAATGCTCTGCAGTTGCCATCTTAAAAGTCTTGATACATTTTGAACCAGAGGTGCCCTGTTTCATTTTGCCTTGGGACCCCAATTCTGCGCCAATCCTGGGAGAGGGGCTCTGGGCCCAGTCGGGGGATCTGTCCCACTCAGTTTCCCAGAACATGAAAGGGCTCTGGGACCAGGAAGAAGCAGAAACCACTCATCCCCCCACCCACATCCTCTCGGGTCCACACCGGCGGGGGGGGGGGGGCGTTCTCGGTCCCCCAGTCCTGCCTATGTTCACACTTGCACAACTGTGTTCACCGGGGCTCAAGCATTCAGGCATGCTCATGTATGTTCACACATGCAACAGCTAGTCATCCCTGACACATGCTTCCTGCTCTGGGAGTGGCTCAGGACATTTCCAAATGCCACCTCGGGCGCTCCAATGCTGATGAGGAAGCAGGGAGGGCCTTGAAAAGCTAGGGTGGGGGAGTTGCGGACAGAGGGAGAGCCCTGCCTCCCCCTTGGCTCCCGCAATCTCCCAGGAAAGGAGAGGTGGCATCAGTCTGCCCAGATCCCACCTACCCTCAGATAGCCCCCTGCAGAGCCCTCCACACACCGGATCCCACTGAAGGCCGGAGGTTGGCTTTGTCTCACACCCGTTGCAAGGATGGCAAAGCTGAGGCTCCAAGAAGCGAAGCTGCTTGCTGGAACCCCGGCAGGAAGACTGGGAAGCCCCGTGCCCCATAGCAGCTCCTGAGACATGGCCGGCCTTCCAGGCACCTCTCACCCCCGTCCAGCTTCCCCTCCCTCCTCCTGTTCCCTGCCGCAGGGTGCGAGCTCCCTCCCAGGGGTGGCTCCAGCTGCTTCTTAGAGCTGGGGGCTCCCACGTCAGCCAGCACTCACACCCCCTCCTCACTGCAGGCACAGGTCAGGGGTGGCAGGTCACTGTCCAGGGGACCTCAGTTTTCTCTAGAGCTCCTGGCTGCCTACCGAGTCCCTTGGCTAGCCTTCCCTTTGACCCCACAGACCAGGCCCAGGGAAGGAGCTGACTGGTGCAGCTGGTGAACCACAGATAATGCCCGGCAGTGGGATCCTCTGGGGGTGTAGGAGAAGGCACTGCAGGGGGGTGTGGCCCTTGCCTTTGGCCTCATTGGGGCCCCCAGGGCTGGAGGTCCAGGAACCCATCCCCACCCCTTGCCTTCTGTCAGGTTCTAACTTGAGCTCGCTAAAGATTCCACATGGAACCTTCCAAAGGTTCTAAACAGAAGCTCCTCTCCCCTGGGACTGCTTGGCAGTCCACCAAGGCTTCTTGGGGTGGGCTTTCCTCAGAGCCCTGGGGGACACACTTTGCAGGGCGAGTGGCCCAGTGTGCAGGACGGCACGGGAGGAGTCGGGGCGTGACCTGCAGGCCTGAGCCAGCGCGGGCCCAGCTGCCCAGGCCTTATTTGGTAAGAGCCCGAGCTGGCCCTGCCACTCGCTGCAAGCTGACAGGACATCAGAAGGCCCTGTGCACACAGGCCAAGCCCCCACTGGCCGGGCGGCCCCCTCCCTCCCACCTGGCTCCTCACCCGGGCCCTGGGCCGCACAGTGGCCAGCTTGGAGGCGGGAGATCCCGGGGTCAGGCCGAGGCTGCGGTGGCCTCCCTCGGAGCCCAGCCCAGGGATGGGCCAGGGATTCCCCGGCTTTTGCCTATATATGGCCGAGGAGAGGTGGCGGCGCTCCGGGCTAGAGGTATTGTTTTAAGAGGGCGTTTGGCATCGACCAGTGATTCTTGGATTCTCATAAAACTCTGGCAGGGAAATTGTTTGACAGCCTTGACAGTGTGCTGGAGGCAGCTGGGGAGCCCGCCCCTGGGGGCTGCGGGCACGTGACACGTGAGCTGCCAGCCCCCCGGCTGGGAGCTCTGACAGCCGGACCCTCCCTGGCCGAGCACTGGGTAGCCTCGCTTGGGAGGCGTTAGCAGACCCACAGTTGCCACACTTGGGGTGACGAGGCGAGACAGCCCCTTCTGGGCCCATTTCCTGGTCCAAGTGTAGTGCGTGCAGTTGTCCCACCGCACACGGGGCTCCTGAGGGCACAGAGGGATGGGTGTGGAGGATGCAGTGGGGTCACCGTCAGCCGAGATGCCAGCCCCTGCATCCTGCTCTGTACGGTCGCGGTGAAAGGACCCATCCATCTCTGTCCCTTCACCCATGCCTCACGACACTGAAGAGGCGAATGCTCCCTCACCCTGCTGACAGATGTGGAGACTGAGGCTGGGAGAAAGAAAAGGGTTTAAGACTCTGGGCTCCTTCTCCAGCAGGGCCTTCCACAGGCCAACGTTCATTCCAACGTTCACCCACTGCCCAGCAGATCCTGAGCTCTGCTCTAGGCCAGGCACCCTCCCAGGCCCTGGGACATCCAGAGGGTATCGGCTAAGAAATGCCCTGGCCCCAAGAAGATAAATATGCCTTCCAATTAGGTAGACAGGGGAGCCCTCTCTGTGCAGAAGACTTTCAAACTAAGGCTCAAAGATGAAAAAGAGGCTGTCCGGGGAAAGAGGGACGCGGTGCTGCAGGCAGAGGAAGCAGCACGTGCAAAGGCCCTGAGGCAGGGAGAGGCCTGGTGGGGTCTAGGCCAGGCCACAGGCCAGCGTGGCTGGAGCACAGAGAGCAGAGGAGAGCAGACCATGCAGTCAGAGATCACAGGGGCAGATGACAGAAGCTTCGAGGGTCCACAGGAGAGGGGTTAGGTTTTATGCTGCCGGTGGTGAGCTGGGTTCTATGTGCTCTGCTAGAGCAGAAGCGTGCGCTCCGCTAGGTGCTGCGTGTCTGCTTTCTCATCTGATTCCGCAGCACCCCCACGAGGGAACTGGAATCTCATCCCCATTTTACAGATGAGGAAGCTAAGGCTCCGAGAGGACGTGCTCGAATCATTACTGTGGGACAGGACAGGGATTCCTCACTCTGCACTGCTTGATGTCACTGCCAGGCTAGGTACAGTGGCTCAGCATCCTTGGGGTGACTGACCTTGTCCCCTTTCACCTGCTATCCCACCCACTGCCCACCCTCACGGTCTCCTGCAGGGTGGGCGAGCACCTTGCCCTGTTGTGCCCGGGACATTCCTGGCTTTAGCACTGAAAGTCCTGCTTCCCAGGAAACCCCTCCGTCCTGGGCAGACCAGGACACCTGATCACTCGTGCTGCAGATGCCCAGCCAGGGGCTCCAGGAACCACTAGGAGCTTAGAGAGAGGAAAGTGGACAGCCAGGTGCCCTTGCTAAATCCGCCCCGCCTGCATACCTGGCCTACGCCTACCTCCACCCAGGCCAGGAAGAAACCTTGGAGAGCAGAGCAAACAGTAACTGTGCATGGCCCGCCTCAGCCTCCCTCTGCAGGGGGCAAAGCCACCTGCCCCTGCACGACCAGCAACAGCAGAACAAAGGGAGGGAGGAGCAGCCGCCAGGGAAGCAAACCGCAGGAGCTGGCCCGGGAACTGGCCCAGCGGGCAGGGCTGGGCCCCCAGCCTACCTTTGAACCCGGAGGCTCTGTGACCTGGAGCATCTCTGGGCCTCAGCTGCCCATATATAAAATGGCCAAGGACGATAGCCAGCAATAGCCAAGGTCTGGCTCTGTGCCAGGCTCTGCTCTTAGAGACGGGGGAAGGGACCCCAAGAAGAGGAGCCACTGTTCACTGAGAGCTACATCAACACTCACACCAGCCTTAGACGTGCTGCTGAGCAGTGGCCTGGCCTGGCCTCTTCTCAGGAGGGGGGATCCTTCAAAGGGGCTCTCCAAGCTCTGCCCCATGCCCTGAGCATCTCCAAAATGCCATGACCTCCTTGAAACCACAGGTGTCTGGAGCTGTCCTTGACCCTCCCAGCACCCCCAACCACGAGGAAACCAGCACTGCTGCCCGAGGGAGACACGGTTTCGGCCCCGGTTCAACAGCTCGACTCCCATGAAGGCAGCGGGAAGGGTGTTGGCACCCTTCCTCTGGTCTGCCCGCCTCAGGATCAGCCTCCGCTGGCAGGCCTCCAGGGACGGTGGCCCTCCGGACTCCATAGCCACAGGCCAGGGCATGCCCGCCGGATGGCAGGCTTGTATTTACCAGCAGGAAGAAGCAGAATGAAGCCCTTTTTTTTTTCTTCAGGTTGCATCCTGGTGACAGGACGCCCCACCCCCAAGGTGGCACGTCACCTCTTCTACATGTTACAGACAGTAGCATGGATGGGGAGCCCCTATGAGTTGGGGGTGGGGGGGCAGCCTGGGTTGAAACCTCAGATCTGCCACTCACCACCCAAGGGAGCTCGAAGAGGGGCTGTAACGACGAAGCACTAATACCTGTTGGGCACCTCGACGCGTGTGAGCGCCCCGCAAGTGCCAGCCCAGGGAACCTGGGTGTGGGGGTTTTGTTTTATCCACCTCCCACTTTCGAATAGTGCCACTGTGCATGTTTCGGTCCCTGGAGACAAGGACAAAGGCATTTCGCCAAAGGCGAAAATGCTGGGTCAGAGGGTGTGTGTGGCTTCACGGCCCCTGCTTCCTTCAGACCAATGGATCGTGAAACTCTGAATCTGCTTTGCCGTTTTCCCCACATCCCTGCCAGCGCTGGGCTTTCTCATCTGATAATAGTTTTCTAATTTAATCAGCACGTAATAAATAGGGCTTTTGTTTGCATTTCTTTTTCTGCCTACAAGGCTGGGCGTTCTTCCGTGTGACAGTTAACTGTATAATTCCTCAGGGATCCAGGGTTTGCTCACCTCTTTGGGTGCTTCTCCCACGGCGTCTGCCACAGCCCCCTGGCAGGTCCCTGGTGGGCACATCTTCCAAGCAGGAAGGGGAGATGGGCGAGGGGGCAGCTGGGAAAGGCGATGAAAGCCTGCGCCCCCACCCACCCTACTGGCCTCCTACTCACCTGTGTGCGTCCAGAGCACCCCCAGCTGAGGGCACCCTTTCCTGGGGCCCGGACTGTGGGACACTGAGGCTGGGGGAGGAAGGAAAGAGGGACGGGTGGAAATGACTGAATTCTGGGAGCAGCAAGCTGGTCAGTGAGGAAGCAGCAACCCCCCGATCCCGCAGCACCCCCTCTTGCCTCACTGCCAGCTCTTCATACTTTCAGTGGCCGGCAGAGGGGCG
The DNA here is from genome assembly GCA_007922815.1 of Macrotus californicus. Lineage (NCBI taxonomy): Eukaryota > Metazoa > Chordata > Mammalia > Chiroptera > Phyllostomidae > Macrotus > Macrotus californicus. The sequence continues at coordinate 133,678 of VMDR010000753.1, read as the reverse complement.
CCTCTGCCCACACTCCTGGAGGGGCCCTCACTCCACTGCCCCTCTCGGTCCATCTCCCTGATTGAGGGTCTTCCTTGCCTTTTCTTAAATTATCCTGTTTTCTGATTTTGTGTATTGATGTGTTTATGTCCTTCTCAGCTCCAGGGGCAGGAGACTCATCTGTCCTCTTCACCCTTGTCCCCCAGAGTCCAGACCAGGGCCTGGTACCCGGAAGCCACTCAGGACACCCGAGGCCCACGAATGAACCAATGAGACGGGGGCTTCCCTCTGGTCCGAAGAAGTGGATCTTGTCTGCCCGCATGGCTGCAGAGGGGAGGGGCCTGCCAGGGAAGCTGGAGGAGGCCCCTTCCTGGCCTCAGGCCCTGAGCACCCCCACACCCACGGCCGAAGGCTTCGAGGGGCCTCGGGAAGCAGCGTGGAAGCCCCTCCCCAGGGCCGGAAGCAGCCCAGACCCAGCTGGAGGGCGAGGCTGAGGTCTAATTATAGAAGGCGGCCTGTGAGGGCGGCCCTGGTCCTCCGGTGAGAGGAAGTGGGCTCCGAGCTCGGCTCGGGTGGGGTTTGCTCCACGTTGAGACAGTCCTGGTGTGAGGAAACGTGGGGAAATGAACTCAGCTGCCAGGGAGGTGGCCCTGACAAAACAGGGGACGCTGGCTCCCAGCTGTGGGGAGAGCCCAGAACCTGGCTCTGTGCCTCGGTTTTAGGAGAAAGGGGGCTGGTCCAGGTTCAGAGCAGGTGTTGCGTGTAGCTTCAGGTGAATCAGGAGCTCTCGGGCCTCAGTTTCCCCACCTGTAGAATGAGTTGATGAGAGCCATGCATTCGTGAAGGGTGCCCTGAGGCCTAGGACAACCGGGCCCAGGGCCCAGGCTCGAGAGGCATTCCGTGTGGTCAGAACAGCAGCGTGGTGGGGGCAGGGGGCAGTCAGAATGAAAATGTGGGCCCCTTGGTCAAGAGTTACTAAGAATTTCAAGACACGGGCGGCTGGCTGAGCATTAAGCCAGGCGTGGGGCCCTTTTGAGCCCTGTGTGGCTGCCAGGCCGTGTGCCCGTGGGTGACGTGGGTGGATGCCCGAGGGTGGGCAGGGGCTGCCAAATGGCAAACACACACTGCCACAGCACCACTCACGGTAGGGGACCATCCACGTGCAAGCTGCTCAAACAGGGACACAATGCAGGGAAAACCGGGGCAGGGCCACAGCTCCCTCGCCCTCACCCACTGAGTTGGTTCTGAGTGGAAAGCACAGCAGAATGTCGATGTGTCTGTGACATTTTATTCCTTCCAGAAAAAAAGAAAGAGATCAGTGGCAAATGTTCCCGTGTCACTCTGGGTCAAGCTGAATTCTGGGCAGTAATGTAAGGGGTTCCTTGATTCTCTTTTTCTGTACATTTTCCTTTTTAGAAAGAAAGTTTCGGTGCTTTGAAAGGCTTGAAATTATGGCATTAGAAAAGGGCGCCAGCAAGGACCTCCAGCAAGAGGGACCAAAAGCAGGCCTGCTCGTCCCGTGCGCTGGGACTCACGTGAAGTGTCGCCAGCGCTGGTGTGGGGTGGCTGCTTTGCCGTTTTCACAGGAGAGCGGGACCTTGGATAGTTTTCCCCTCCTGCAGAAGGACAGACAGTTCAGGCCTTGCCAGAGTCTGCTGGCTGGCACCGAGGGCTGCCACCTCAGGGTGGCAGCGTTCATTCAGGCACAGTTGTAGGTAGACGGGAGTCCCTGGGGTTGTCCCAACCGCCACTGAGCCCCTTAGATGAACAATGAGGGGCATCGTCCTGAGTTTTCAGGGGCTCCTGCAGGCAGGCCCGGGGGTCTGGGCCAGCTGTGGGGGACGGAGTGCCTCACTGGAGCCCCCCACCCCGCCTGCCGGGGCGGTGGCAGCCTCTGTGGCAGTAATGGGGAGGGTGACACCAGGCAGTGCTGTTCTCTCGTCATTTGTCTCCCTTGTTTAGCTTTTTATTTTGAAGTCGTTTTATGTGCAGAGATAGTATGAGTTTCCATCCCCTTCACTCAGTCTCCCCGACTGTTCATACCTTACCTCCCAGCACCAGCCGCAGCGAGAGCTAAGAAGTTCACTTCGAGGCAATGTCATGAGCTAAACCACAAACTGCACTCGAATGTCCTCCCTAGCGCCCTTCCTCTGTTCCGGGACCCACACAGCATGTGGTCACCTTTGTCCCCTCTGTCTCTGGCAGCCTGGCAAGGGTCCTCATTCCTTCCTGGTCCCTGGTCCGGCCGTCTGTGAATGCACATCGTCAGTCAGGTGTTTTGCCGACTGCACATCAGTACGGGTTTGTCTGGTTCCCTTTCATGCTTTAAAATGCAAACTGTTAAAGCCTGTAATCTTGTGGCTCTGAGTGGACACTCAGGGCTGTGCAGCCGTGATCATGACCCGATTCCAGGCTTTTCTGTTACCCCGGAAGGAAGCCCCGTGCCCCTGTAGCCCGTGCGGTGAGCCCCCAGGATTCTCCCTCTTGCTTCCTCTGTCCCTGTCCCCATCTTTCTCTGGGGCTCCAGTTCTGTTTCTCTTTCACTTTCTCTTTGTGTCTCTGCATCTAAGTCTGCTTCTCCCCGGCACTGTCTCTTCTGCTCCTGCACCTCTGTCCGTCTCTCCCCCTCTCTCTGTCCGTCTGACTCTCCTTCCAGTTTCTCCTCTTTCTGTTTTGCTCCGTGTCTGTGTGTGCATCTTTCTCCCTCTTTTGTTCTAACGGGGGCGCAGGCGAATCGCAAGGAAACAAACGAAAGGCAATGGTGAGGCCCACTCAGTGCTCAGAGACAGATGGGGTGGGAACAGAACCTCCGTGGGCTCCAGCCAGACGGGGCAGCCCTGAAACCCATCTAAGGGGAGGAGGGGGAGGCCAGACCACAGGAAGGACCGCAGCCCACCCTAGACAAGCCGCTGGGAGACGCCCAGCCAAGAGGCAGCAAGAGCAAAGGGTCTGGGGCAGGGAAGGGTTCCCAGACGCCCAGGCAGGGAGCGATGGGCAGCTAGACAGGAGTCTCCCTATGTGCCAGACTCGCTTAGCGGGAGCCCCAAATGCCTCCCCAGGCTGGGCTCGCAGGCTCACAGACAGAAGCCCCAGCCAGCTCCAGACAAGGCGGAACCTGAGAAAAATTTCCAGCACTCCCCAGGAGGCCAGGCCACCTGCTCAGCCCTGGGGACCCTGACCCAGACATGTCCCACCTCTGCCTGGGAAGGACCCTGCACTGGAAGAGCACAACCCAGGCTCAACAGAAAGGCGTGTACTGATTCACTCAATTATACACTCCAGACGCAGAGCGCCTGCTGCGTGCCTGCACCCCAGGCAGGCCTCGCGGGGCTCAGAGCCTAGACAGAGAAGCGGCCCACACCTTGCCCCGACCACGAAGGGGAGAAAGGCTTGAGCTCACCCAGCACCCCAGGGGGTGACCCATGTTCACAAAACAGTGTCTAGAGCAGAATGACATGGGCTCAAGAGCCAGCTCTGCCGGGGGTTGGTCTCGTGGCCTCAAGCATGTCCCTCACCCTCCCTGGGGTTCAGTTCCCTCCTCTGCACGGCAGGCCGTGAGAGCCGAGTGCAAGTCAGTGCCGAGTCTCCCCCCTCCGCCATTCAGAGAGTGCTCCTTGACTGAGCTGAGTTTATTAGCCACGTTATTATTGTTCTTCCAGGCTGGTGGGGAGGGCTGGCTGGGCCAGGAAGATCCCAAGCAAGCTCGCGACCTACCAGGCAGCGACCCCCAGGAACGCCATTCAGGCAGCTGGGGGAGGGACAGCTTGTGCAACAGCAGAATACTGACTCCTGTCCTCAAGTCACCCGCGGGCAGCAGCAGGTTAGCTAGAGGAGCCCAACAGCCTGACCGAGCCTCATTTGTGATGCAGATGGTTGGCAGTGGCTGCCAGCCAGGGCCCAGGGTCCTCGGCCAGGGCCCTGCGCTTTTCTTCTGAGAGAGCAGAGCCTGGGGAGAGCTGGAGGGGGGATTCTCCGGGCCACCCCCTTGCCATGGGGCTTCTGTGGCCACTTGCCAACTCCAGATGAAGCATGACCCAAATGGGTCTCAGCCTGGGGTGGTGGGAATCTGGGAGCCTAAAGGGCTGTGTCCCTCCCTGTAGGCTCTGGGGAAGAGTCTGCTTCTGTAGTCATGCAGGCTGCTGGCTGACTTCAGTTCCTTGAGGCTGTAGGACTGCGGTCTCCATGCCCTAGTGACTGACAGCAGGGGGTGGGCCTTGGCTCCTAGAGACCACCCACACTCCTTCCTCTCGGGTTGCCCGCAGGGCCCTTGAGTGACAGCGGGTCAGCTACCTCTCAGTCTCTGAATCTCTCCACCTTCCCTTTCTGCTGCCTGTCTGCCTCCAGCTTTTAAGGGCTCACGGGATTGCACGGAGCCCAGCCTCTCTCCCTAGGCTAAGGTCCTGACCTCGATCACATCTGCAAAGTCCCTTTGGCCCTGTCACTTAACGTGTTCGCAAGTTCCAAGATCACAGGGCTCTGACCTGGGTTTTCTGTCACGTGCAAAGGAAAGACCCCTGACTGATTTGTTCTCCTGGCAAATGGTTGGCTGGACACGGTTGGCTCAGGCAGCTGAAAGTCGCTGCTGGCCTCACAGAGAATCTGCCTGGTTCCACTTTCTGGAGGTGAGGCGCTGAGTAGGGTGGCCCCCGGAATGGGGCTGACAGCCTCCCGAAAACTGCCCAGCCCGGCCCCTAGGACAGGCCCCTGTCCCAGGGCCGAGTTTCCAAACTTGCATACCAACAAACAGGGAAGCGCGCTTTGCTGGGATACAGAACAAATAAACCAATATGTATACCAGAGCCCCATGGGGTGACCACTTGGCTCTGAGACGAATATGGTCAAAATCAAATTCCGCGGCCCTTGGAGGAGGGCCAGGCTTCCCCAGAGGAGCCCGGCGGGAGGTACCCCACCCCACACTCCCACGGGCGACTCTGATGATCCCAGAAGGCTCCAGAAGGGGAGGGAGCTCACCCACTTCTGCTTGTGCCACTCCTGGGCAGTCTAGGCAGCCCCTCCTCTCCCTGGGGCTAGACTCCTGCAGGCCTTTCCCAGGTTGGCTCCTCTCTGGGTCCCCAGGCCTGTGACCGGGGTGTACCCGTCTCTTCCACCCCGTGCATTCCCTCATGAACTCGCACCCCACGCTGCCTCAGGTGACTTCTCCTCAACTGGGAACTTCTTCTAATTTAAGTTCTTTAGAATTTATATGTTCTGCACATATTATAAGTCCCCCTACTATGTTCCCAGCCCTGGGTGCCATCAAAGAAAAGGACAGGTCAGACATGCTCCTGCACCCCTGCCCCCAGCTCAAGGTCCAGGGTGCTGGGAGACAGACAAACGCCCTGAGAAGGACAAATCCCAGCAGGTGCTCTGAAGGAGGCACTCAAGCAGTGTGCAGCCTGAGAGAAGGCAGCAGGGGCGCAGCAGAGACGGGCACAGCATTCCAGGCAGAGGGCACCACTCGAGAGAGGTGGCAGGCCAGCTCACCCCAGTCTGGAGGCCATGGCAAAGACCTGGGATTTTATTCCAGGGCAATGGGAAGACAGAGAGGCTTCTCTGCCAGGGCGCAGCAGCACGTTCTGAGTTCCCGTTTCAGAGGATGGAGTGGGTCACCACAGACAAGGGACGGGAGGAGGCAGAAACAGCCCCTGCGCCCTGGCTGGTGTGGCTCAGTTGGTTAGAGTATCGTCCCGTAAACCAGAACATCAAGGGTTCGATTCCCGGTATGAGTGGCAACCGATTGATGTTTCTCTCTCACACTGATGTTTCTCCCCTTATCTCTCTCCCCCTGCCACCCGCCCCTTCTCTCTAACATCAATAAGCATGTCCTCAGGTGGGGATTCAAAAAAGAACAGCTTCTGGACCCCACCTAGCTCAGGCTCATCAAGGTCACCCAAAAGACCAATATAGGCAAGGCGATGGATGCAGAAGACACCCCGCCCTGTCAGCACTGGGACTGTGTCCCCACAACCGTACTATCGAATGCCTGCCACACATCACTTTCCAGTTTTCAACGCTCAGCTGAAAACAGAGCTGCGCTGAGAGAGAAAGGAAGACTCCCGTAGTCTGGCCTGGCTCATCCTGCCTTTCTTGTCCACGTATGGGGTTACTTTAACAGTTACTTTAACACAGTTCCTTCACTTTGAAATTTGTTTCCTGACGGTGTTAATTTTATAATCTAGAAAGAAAATATCTTTAGTTTCTCTAAAAACGCCCCACCCTCGTGGGGCCAGGGAACAGGGGAACCAGCAGGAGGCCTCCGGGGGCTCTGAGTTGTCTGATGCATCCAGCTCAGCTGTCTGGTGGGCCAGCCTTGGGGGAGTTCACCCTACCCTCGCCCCCCAGGCCGCTGTGCACCCCAATGTACACAAAGGTTTGGGGTAGAGCAGGCAGCGGGGGCGCTGCAGATAAGCAGAGCCGGGCACTTATCGGCTGCCCACAGCAGGCCCCAGAGGTATCTGGAGGGTCAGGTGCCCACCCACGCCGTGCCCTGTGCAGACGCCCAGCCCCAGGTCACACCAGGCAGCTGGTTTGCCATTTCCACTGTATCTGGATGGTCCCCAACCCCAGGGGGTTCCCGGATTGGTGTTTACATCTCTGGGGGACAAACACAAGTGTGACTCAGCAGCCTGAGAGAGGACTTGATGGGGCCTTGGGGTGAGGGTGGTGGAGAAATAGGTGGGGGTGGGGAGGCCAGAGCCCTGCTCCCCGGCAGGGCAGCGCGGCCTTCAGGTTCCGGGCTCTTGGGTCCAGCTCCTGACTCTGTCACGGGGCTGAGTCTCCAGCCTGGGTTTCCTCGTCTGTGAACCGGTCCCGTCAGCCTCCCACGGGCTGCTGGGAGTGTCCAGGGAAAGACCAGACAGAAAGCCATAGAAAGTATCCAATAAATGTCAGTTTTCACAGGTTCTGGGACTCTGAGGACAGCCTTAGCTCCGGGGGCGGGAGTACGGGGCGGGGGGGGGGAGACGCACGCAGGTAGTGGGTGGTGACTGTCTCGTGGGACTGGAAACACGGAGTCCTTCACCCTCAGGCGGGGCCCTGGGTGGGTTTCACAGGAATTAGAGTGGCTTCTCACTTCCACCCCCAATTACTTGCTGGGTCTCCCTCTGGGCCCTGTGTGGTGGCCGCTGGCCCCGCCTCTCCTTGGGGTGGAGAATGGCGCTCCCCTCCTGGGCGTCTCAGCTCCTACATCTGTGCAATGGGACCCAGAGTGCCCCCTCGCAGGTCACGGAGACCACCCTGAAAAACGCTTGGCGCAGTGTCTGCCCCAGATGGAGCCCTGTGGTCACCACTGTCACCCACAACACTACTGCAGTGACTAGTGGCCACCTGCCACATGCACGAAGGGGGACTTGGGACGTTCTCCTGGGTCCGCCACCCTCCAGAACCCTCCATTCTGGGCCCCTGGAGGATGTTTTTTGAGGCCTCAAGGCATGTCCCAGGGGCTGCCACAGGCTGATAGCGACAGGAAATGGGCTGGTGGAGAGTGGGCCCCTAGATAGCCCTGGCGGCACCCGCACCCCCTCTCCACCTCCAAGCCCTTATCAGCCACCGCAAATGTCTCTGCTGAAACCCATGAGGACCTCCCAGCCCTTGCCCGTGTTTGCAAACTAAGACCCAGCTGGCAGGAGGGGGCAGGCGGGGAGGGACAGCAGGGGTCCCTGGTAAGGAAAGGGAACCCTGCCCGGCAGGATCTCCCCTGGCCTGACCCTGGGGTCCCTGACCCTTCTCTGGGCAGAGGCTGGGAGCCCTGGAGACCAGAAAGGGGGGATTTACAAATCTCGAAGTCGAAGTGACTGGACAAGGCCCGAGGGGGCCCCTTGGGGACCCGGGAAATGGTGCAGGGAAGATCCCAGGTCCATCCCAGGCCCCTCCTCACCTCAGAGTGACCCCACCTCTCTGCAAAGCTGGGAGCTGACCACCTGGAGTTGTTGGCAGAGCTGCCAGTGGAGCCAGACCCAGGTGCCCAGCTCTGCGCGCTGTCCTCTCTGTGGGAGTCCCTCTGCCGAGTCCCTCATGCACACCCCAGTGACTGCGCTCTGTCCCCTCTCTCCACAGGGCCCTCTCTCTCCCGGCTCAGCACACTCCAGCAGCAATGGCTGGTCCCACAGCTCCCACCCGCGTCCTCCCCTAGAAAGCACTGCTGTCCACTCACCGTGGGCTGAGGCGAGTTCAGTGTTTGCAGGCCAGTTTCCCAGCTGTGCCGGCACAGCACTAGATGCGGGGAAACAGGGTTCCACAGAAAGTGCAAAGGCCCTGGGGTGAGTCGTGCCAGGTGTGGCAACAAGGCCAGGGCTCATAGGCCGGTGACAGCTTCGGCTTTTCCTCTGAGGTTGACGTGGAGCCACAGAGGGCTCTGAGCTGGGAAGCTGCAGAGGTGAGGGCCGCTGTGTGGGAGGTGAGTGCGGGAGACAGGGGACGGGCTGTATGTGATGGCGCCAAGCCTGGTGCCTGAAGAGTGACTGGCCCCAAGGAGGTCACACCCCGGACCTCTGAGCCTTTGCTCAGACTGACCTCCTCACCAAGGGCTCCCACTCCACCCTCCTGGGCCACCAGGAGCCCTTGGTCCTGCCCAGCCCGGCTGCCTTCTGTGCCCCTTCCAGCTGTGGCGTCCTCCCCTCCCCCAGGTTCAGGGGACTTCCCGCCGACAGAAGCAGTCACGCTGCGCTGGGCCTGCCGTGGGCATCTGTGTGCTCACACTTCCCGAGGGGTCTCTGGTCTCCCCAGCAACCACCAGCCTCTCGCTGGAGCTCGCCTCCTCCCTCTTTCCCTGAGCCACTCCTTCTCCAGCCACCCTGGCCCACTGGATCCAGGGACCTACCCCAGGACCTTTTCACTCGCTGTCCCCTCTGCTGAGAACCCAGCCATTCTCTACCACCCTGTGATGGCTCCTTCCCGGTGTGGTTGGTGCTTGAGTTCACTTCATTTGCATGTCTGCTGCTTCTCCCCCACTAGAGACCTGTTTATGAATCTCCCCGGTGCTCTGCAGGTGAGCCGGCACACGCTGCTCAGAATGAATGAACAAGCAGTTGACAAAAAGGAGTAGTGAATTAATATATCCTGCAGCCCTAACACCTCCTCTCTGAAGCCCTCATGATTCCCTCAGTGCTGAGCTGGGGCTCCAGCCCAGTTCCAGGAGATGCAGGGTCTATCCCTAGGCTGGGGCCCCTCAGCCCTGGACCAAGGCCCCTTTTTTCTAATTCTGTGACCTTGCATCCCCCTGGCTGCCAGCACCCCTAGGGAAGCTGCATGGCCACCTGCCTCCTCACAGCAGCCCTTACTCAGCCCCTCCTTTCTTTTGGGGAGCTGCCCCCGCTATTCCATGGGGTTCTGCCAGAGCTGCCAATCACAATACTGGTCCTGCCCCCAAGGCCCTGCTCTGAGCGCGCCTCACCTACACTGAGCCAGTCCGCTCTTCCCTGGGGTTCTGGGCAGACTGCTGAGTGGGGGAGCACCTGGGGGGGCGGGGGTGTCGGTTCCTTCACACATGTGGCCCTGACCTGCTAGTGATGACTGTGGGTGGGGTGGGATCGAGGGCCCCCACGTCAAGAGAAAAACTACAGGCCAACTTTTTCTTTAAAGAAAACAAGTTTTATTTTTATAATCTGAACATTCTAATAAAAATATTATTATAACATTAGCTACCTGTACTTCCGGGGCCTTGACTCTCTCAGGCGTGCTGCAGAGCGCCTGTCTGCGTCAGCCGGCCCCGAGGCCTCCTGCTTCCCTGAGGTAGGTCTGAAGGAACACCCCCAGCGCCCCCCAACATCTGCCCTCCCCCTAAGCCCCCTCACTCACCCTCCACCTCCTCCAAGGCAGGGCAGGGCCCCCCAGGAGCCCCATCACAGCGTGTGGGAACTCTCGCCTGCCCCGCCCCACTGAGCCCCCATAGCAGGCAGGACAAGTCAGGCTGGTCTCAGCTCAGGCTGGTGTACAGCCGGGGACAGTGGGGAGAGGGTGGGGACGCTGTGTCCCGCCCCTCAGCCAGCATTACCTAGGGCCCTACTCTCTCTGTCCCCTGCAGGGGTTGCACGGGTGGGGACAAGTTTCTGAGACAACTTACTGTCGCTGAGAAAGACCTCCGGTCTGGAGATAGCCACCCTCCGAGGGGCTCCTGGTGCTCAAGTGACAGAGACTTTTTCAAACAGAAATACTGTCCCCGTCTCCTGGGGCGGAGCCACGGACAGAAGTGAGCATCTCAAAGTCAAAACCAGGCTCTGGTTTCTTGGCGGCAGGAGCCTGCACTGAAAAAATAAACTGAAATTCTGGGTCATCTTAGTAGCAAAACGACGAGGAGAAGAAAACGGTCTCGGTACTTCGAGGGCCAGGGACGCGGCCGTGGCTGGTGGCCCTGCTGTCCCGGGAGCCTCATGGAAGCCGCCCGGTGCCATCACTAGAAGTGAGAATCCCAAGAGGCGGTGGTCACACACATTCTCCTGCGTTCACAGCTTGTGCGGATGGAGTGACAATAAACAGTCAATCCACGTCACTCGTTTAGGTCTCCCTGGAGTAAGGCATCTTTGAATAGGACAAAGTCTCCGCAGAGCCCACAGGGCAGACGGGGTCTGCAGGGAGCGGGGACGGCCTCGCTGGGGGGGACAGGCGGGGGCCCCTCAGCCCGGAGCTCAGGGAGGGAGGGCAGGTGAAGGGAGACGGCGGGCCGTGCATGGCGGGAGGTCCGGCTTGCGTCTTCCGGAACTCTTGCTCCTTCTCTCGCTTAAAGCCCTCCCGTGATGCAGGGCGGGTCCTGGATTTAAAGGGAAGCGGCCTCTGGGCTATCTGGGGTACAGGCAGGGGCCCTGGGGGTCCCCAGAAGCACAGGTGCCAGTATGCACCCCACGCTCGGCCGGCCGCGTGCCTGGTGGGCGTGTGGGCGACAGGCCGCGATCGGGGCAGCGCCTCACTGCATCCTGTCGGGCTGCAGCTGCGGAGGCTGGTACTGCACGAAGGTGGTGCCCGCGGGGGCCGCGGCTGCGAGGCCTGGGGGCACGGCGGCTGGGTAGCTGTAGCTCACGAAGCTGGCGGGCGAGGCGGGCGAGGCGGCGTATGGGTACTGGTCGTAGGTGGCTGGGGGGTACTGCGCGTAGGCCGGGCTAGCCGGCGTGTACTCGACGTAGGGCGAGGACAGCGAGGGGATGGGGGTGGCCGGGATCACCATGCTGGGCTGGACGATGGCTTGTGGGTAGATGTAGTGGGGGGTCAACCTGCAGAGCCAAACGGGGGGTTGAGGGTCAGACGCCACGCTGGCTCTGGGGTGGGACCCAGAGGGACAGCGGGGTGCCGCTGTGTTCCTGTCCCATCTCTTTCCCTGAGGCTTGAACTCATCAGCTGTGCAGGCACCAGCATGGGCTATACGTGAACACCCTCCCCTCAGTGGGCCCTTCCGAGGCACCCAGCCCAGGCCAGCACCCCACGGGACTGCTGACGTGACAGGGGGACCAGGTTTGAAAATGACTTGGAATCTCAAGACGGTGACAACAGGCGTCAAAGCCAGCACGGGCCCTTTTGAGCGTGGGTCCCCACGTGAGTGCCAGGCCACTGGCCCACGAAGGCCGCCCTGTCCCCAGGCTTCCCTGCTCGTCTTACAACATCTGTCACCCATCCAAGGACACCCTACGCAGCCAGCTGATTCACCACATCTGGCACCCCACCCAGAGCCCTGGCTCCCCAAGGAATGTTCATCCTGTTCACCGGTCCTGGCCGCCAGCAAGGGGCCCAGTGCGTGCCGAGTAGGTGAGCACATAACTGATAGAATAAAATCGTGCGGTAACAGCGGCAGTGGTGGCAGTGAAGCCGATGCTGAGGCCTCAGGAAGGAGGGTGGTGGCTGAGACTCCCAGACTCTCGTAACCACCAACGCACGCCCTCCAGAGCAGGGATGACTCCTGCGTGTGGCAAATGGGAACCCAAGACGCAGGAAGGCAGCATCAGCATCCGCCCATCCTGCCAAACAGCCGCTGGGCTGCCCTGGGTAAGTGGCTCTGCCTCTCTGGGCCTCACGGCCCACTGGGCACAGAGGGACCCCATGGGGTCAGCACCGTGGCCATGGGCATCTCCTCCTCATTCCTCACACTAGGACGAGTCACACAGGACAGGAACCCCAACTTCCTTCCGCTCCTGTAAGATGGGCCCAGGACCCCCGCCCTGCCCCTGCTCCACAGAGAAGCTACTTCAAAAGAAAAAGGACAATGCCCCCGGGACCCTCGTGCTCTGGGCCGGGCAGAAACGGGCAGCTCTCTGCAGAGCGACCGGGCAGTAAGTGGGCCGCCGAGATCGTGCACTCCGTCCCCGAGGCAGGCCACCCCCAGCACCCACGAGGAGTCTTCTCTCCCGGGCAGAGATGGATACGCTCAGTACATCACTGCGGAGCCACGGCATCGGTGGGAAACTGGAAAAATCCGAGCATCACGCACGGGGCACTCCAATGTCCCTGCAGGTCCCACCACATGCAACAGGGGACGAGGCCCACACTCACTCAGCCCAAGCCTCTCCCTGCACCACGCCGTCAGGAGCAAGAACTGAGCAGCTGAACAGAGATGCTGTTTACGCACAATGGAGATACCTGTGCCAAACGGTGGTATCGTCTGTGCTGGCAAAACAAACACACGCACACTGAGGATGGGTGGGGTCGGCGCGCAGGAAACACGACCCATTTTTACGGGTCCACGAGTCGGCAGCGGCTTTACCCGGCATTGTGCCCTGACGCACAGAAAAGGGCTTCGGGATCCCATGTGGATCCGAACACCCTGGGAGGGAGAGTGCACGCACCGGCACCACGAGGGCTCAAGAGCGGGACCCAGGACAGCCCAGGGTCCCCCCAACCGCTGAAGATACACGGGCTGGTGCTCAGCCACCGGAAGAGATGGACAGTTGCTGCGCTGTGGGACGGACCTTGACATTGTGCTGAGATCGGCCAGACTGCAGGATCCGATCCACAGGAAAGGTCCCTGACAGGCAACTCCAGACAGGGGAGTGGTCAGACTGCCAGGGGCTTTGGGCAGGACGGAGGGGAGTGCTTGGGGGTGTCTGGGGGTGGGGGTAAGTCCCGAACTCCACAGTGGCTGTGCTGCACACCTTTCTGAACACACTTAACACCTTCAAATGACAGACTCCTGATTAGTGTGACAGTCAAACACATGGGTAAGGACACCCCAGGCGGAAACAAACCACCCGTGGGGGTCGCAGCTGGCTGGGCCAGGTATGGGCAGAGCTGAGGGGAAGGAGGTGCGGCAGGCCCCAGGCAGCCAGCAGCAAACACCTGGAGGATAAGAGACTGGGGCACACCTGGCTCCGTGCAGGAGGGGCCCCCAGCTCCCTCTGACTGCTGGCCCTCCTAGGGAGCAGCACCCCAGTGGCTGCCATGGCAACGCACCCACGCCAACAGCAGGCAGTCCCTCCCTGCGCCCACACGGGCGATCGTTCGCAGTTTCCGTCAGGAGGCCCTGGCTGGGGGCCACCGTGCCTGCTTCCCCCATCTGTTCAGAAGCCTCTGTCGTCCATCCCTCCGAGGGCCTTCCCCATGGGAACAAGAGCCTTGAACAGAGCCGGGCCTGGGTTTGAATCCTGCCTCTGCCTCAGGAGCTGGGAGACAGCCTTCTCATCTGACAAGGGTATGCCCTGAGCCAGGACACAGCGTTCCGCACTGTACAAACCCTGGCCTCTTGGGGCTTGGATTCCAGGAGGGATGGAGGTCACACAAACACACCAACCCATGACCAGACCTGAGACTCTTGGGGACATTCGGGGAGGCTTCCTGGAGGAGGGGGCGACTGTGCAGAGCTGGAGCTCCATGGCCTGTCTTGCCCACTGGGTCTCACGTGAGCAGTCGGAGGAGTGGGGTCCGCCCTCACACCTCACGCAACAGCCCTCAGGCACATGCCCCCCCAAGACAGCCGAGGGGCTCTGGCGGTCTAGAGGCTCCCCCGGGAAGGAGCAAAGAGAGATGGCACCAAAGGTGTCATGGCACAGCGCCTACTGTGCCGCCCCCCGGGCACCATCGGTATGGTGCCCCACACTGCATGCGCCCATACCCAGCTTCCAGAACCTGGGAACACTCCCTAATCTGAGGTCATGGAAGCTTTGAGGCCGGAACTTCTCCAAACATGGGCAAGGGTGGCCCCACCTCAGACACCACCACCCGCCACGCATTTGCTAAAAATGTGGATTCCTGCGGACTGAAGTCGGGTGGGGTCAGGGGCCCCGCAGCTGAGAGACCCCCGAAAATCCTCGCACTCACCCGCCCACAGGAACGGCTGCCTAAGCCAGGGCCTCGCGCTGTCCACCCAGCACAGGTGCCTGGGGCTTTACAAGGGACAGGCTCCTGGCCACACCTGGCCCAAGGTCCAGCCACACCAGAGCTCTGCCCTGGCTACCACAGAGCTGCCCTGCTGCGGGACACTCAGGCACAATGAGGGTGCATAACGTTTAAGGTGGGGAGGAGGGGGACCTGTTTCCTGTCCCTTAAGGATACTGTCTGCATCTAGTCACTTGTTTCCCTCAGGTGCCTGGCCACCCACACCACTCAGTATGAAAACTCCAAGGTAACTTACAAAGCTTTCCTCAGAGAGGGAAACTAAGGCTCAGAGAGGCCCACAGCCCTGGGGCACGGCAAAGCAGAGTCTGCCCCCGTCCGTCTGCCGCCCGGTGCCTATGCCCACAAGGGCTGGCTGAGGGCTGGGGCCAGCGAACCCGGGTCCACCTTGGGGTCCACCCAGGTGGGAGAACAGCCCAGGTACCAAGAGCCCCTCTCCAAGACATGGCAGCCCCTGATGGTTCTGTGTCTGCCAAGAAGCTCGGTGTATCCACAGAAACTGGACCTCAGACAGGTGAGTGCACCTGGACTCGGATCAAAATGACAGGGAGGCCCTGGCTGGTGTGGCTCAGTGGACTGAGCACTGGCCTGAAAACCAAAGGGTCACCGATTCGATTCCCAGTCAGGGCGCATGCCTGGGTTGCGGGCCAGGTCCCTGATAAGGGATGTGTGAGAGACAACCACACATGGATGTTTCTCTCTTTCTCTTTTCTCCCTCCTTTCCCCTCTCTCTAAAAATAAATTAAAAAGTATTTTTAAAAGTTTTTAAAAATGGCAAGGGCCCTTCCCTGGCAGTGCATGTCTGTGAAACAGGTCTCACAGAGGCTGACCTCATAGCTTGTGGTGACAACTGAGACCCCCCCCAACTAGGCCAGCACTTCTCAGCCAGTGTGTCTCTGCCCCTCAGGGAACATGGCCATGCCTGGGACAGTTCTGGCTGTCACATTGGCATGCCTCGGGCTTCCACTGGGTGGAGACCAGAGGTGCTGCGAACAGACCCCGCAGAGAATCCCCCAGCACCACCCCGAGGGGGAGACCCTGCCGCAGACTGCAAAGTGAAGGGCAAAGGGCTTCTCGCCACCCTCACAGCCACAGGTGCCCACACTGGGGACCCAGGGGTGTGCCTGGGCACACACCTGTGCACAGACACCCAAGCACACTGAGCTCCTCAGCGAGAAAGGTCACCCAGTCACTCCGCAGCCCACCCCGTCCGAGGGCAGCCCCCATGTGCCCTCCCCGCCCCCCCCCGCCCCAAGGCCTGCACATCGGGCAGACGTCCCAGCTTGCTGGCACCAGGGAACGGGGTACTCATGCCCAGGGGGTTCCTTGACACTCTGCCTGCTCTCTGGAAAGGTCAGGACACCACCGGACTCCATGTGCCTGATCCTCAGGCCTCTGAAAAGGGCACAAGCCTGGCCACGCTCCGGTCTGCCCCTCAGCACTCCCTGCCCCGGCTCCCTCCCCTGAAGCCATGCCTGCCCCATCCTCTAGGTGCTCTATTCTTCCATCCCCCACTCCCCCCCCCCATCCTACCCACACCCCTACATGGCCCCAGCCAGCCCCAGAGGGTCATGGGGTACTGCAGCCAGCTGGGCCCAAAAGGCTGGACCCTGCTAGAGGAACGGGGGGCTTGGGCTGAGCCGCCTCGAGCCGCTCAAGGGTCCCAGGCAGCACAGGCAGCCGTCCAGCACCCCTGACGGGCAGGGACAGGTGGAGTCTGCCCAGGCCCGGCACACTCA
This sequence comes from Macrotus californicus, assembly GCA_007922815.1. NCBI lineage: Eukaryota > Metazoa > Chordata > Mammalia > Chiroptera > Phyllostomidae > Macrotus > Macrotus californicus. The sequence continues at coordinate 117,653 of VMDR010000753.1, read as the reverse complement.
GAGGTAACAACAGACGGCCAAGAGCCCAGAGGCAGGAAGCCCGAGCTCCTCATATCCTGGCTGAGCCTGTCCAGTCCTTCGGCCCTCTCCAGCCTCAGTTTCCCCCTCTGTGAATGAAGGGTGCCTCAAAGACTGGCAGAGCCCAAGGGAAGTGGTCCTCAAAGGTCCCTGGGAAGGCATTTGTCTAGGGCCCCGCAGGGTCACAAGCTCCCGGGCAGGGGAGGGGTACGGACAAGGGCCAGGGCCGTCCAGCACCCAGGACACGGCCGAACGCACCTCCACACACTCAGAACAAAATCCCCAGTGGAAAGGGTTCAGCTGCAGCCCAGAGAATCCACTTCTGAATGCAAAGCTGCCCTCAAAAGTAAAAATAAAAAAGGCAGATGGGTAGGTTTCACTTTTTCTGCTCTCTGGAGGCCTCTGCCCACCGCACAAGAGACATCCAGCGGCTGGAGGCGGGACTCAAGGCTTTGTGGGGGGGTGGGAGCGGGGCCCTGAGCAGGCCACCAGGAAACCAGGCCGCAGAGGCCTCACGGGAACCCCCGGGGCTCTCTGGGGCCACCAGACAACAGGCGAGTGGGAGGGGCGGCCGGACACAGAGCAGGTGAGACGCCCTCCCTGGGACCTGGGACAGTGCCTGGCCCGGCACAGTTTCCACCAGAACCTGCTCTTTCCCTGAAAGTGTAACCCACACCAGCCTCCCCTTGCCGACAAGACCAACCGGTCCTTCCATTTGCTCAGGCCCAAAGCTCTGGAATCTTCTTAGATGCCTCCTCCTGTGACACATTCCTTAAAATGTATTCAGAATCCCCCCTTCTCACCCCAGTGTGGGTGCGGCAGCCACATGGCCTTGAGCTCAGTCCCCTAGCGGGGCCTCTACTCTGGCCTGGCAGCCCAGCCCACCCGGCAGCCACAGGGGCTCTTAAAAGACGCAAGTGACCTGGCCCTCCTCCGCTCCGGGCCCACCTTGGCCCCGAGCCATTCGGAGTAAAACCCAACCGCTGCCCCGGGCCCCACCGCCCCCCACAAGTGAGGCCGCCCTGCAGGGCCTGCATCCCTGTCTCCTCGTACCCCACTTCCTCTCCTGCCCGGCCACTCCTTTCCCTGCACAGCGCCTGCTGCCACTGGAAACACGGTTATTCCCTTCTCCGTCTGTCCCCTCCCTGGGACCACCCTGCTGCAGAACGCCCTGTAATCACACAGTGGGGCCGGGTCTCCTTGCGTCCCCCACAGCATTGGAGCTGGGCACACCGCAAGCACGTGTCTGCTGAATGAACTGACTGAAGGGACACACAGCTTCCTTTCTGCACTGAGGGGGAGGGGGTAGGAGAAATGATCTGATGCCCCTCAGCACTCTGCAGGGTGCTTGTCAGATGAAGAAACTGAGGCTCCATGAGAAAAGTCACAGGGACAAGGAGTGGGACAGACAAGTCGGAAAAAGGGGTCCCCAGACTCCTTACCCAGCTGTGGCCTGAAGGGGCAGGCCCACCTGGGGGCCCACCCCCACCACCTAAACTGGGGACACCCCCGGGGGGTTTCAGACGCCTGCCTCAGCATCTGTCTGTGGTCTGGCCCCACCCTGGGTCTGAGCCCCACCCCCCAGTGCTCTCCAGCCTGAGAAGGGCCAGCAGGGCTGGGAACGGAGCACGTCCTTGGAGAGGAACCTGGGGACCTCGCAGAGACCGGTTTCTGTTACGGCAGACAGGGACAAACAGCAGGTGTGCACGGGCCACCCGCCACCCCCACCGCGCTCGAGTGAGTGACAAACAGGAAGTGCTGATCGCCCCAGACACCCTGAAAGTAAAAACAAGCCACGTGACGCCCCACTGGGGGGAGAAGGCACCCACCTCCTCCCAGCGCCCACAACCTCTGGCGCTGACCTCACTTCCTGCAGTGCCCTCAGGGCACCCCCCTCCTCAGGCACTGCCCCGCACCCCCAGCTTTATTTGCTGCACATTATAAGATAGTGACAGACTCCCAAGAAGCGCAAGCACAGTGTGGAGAGGTCCCCCAAAGATGACGATGTCTTACAACCCAGAGTGTCACTAAAACCAGGAACCACGTGCACGTGGCTGCCAACCAGGCTCAGGCTCTGCTGGAGTTCACCGCTTTTTGATGTGTCCTGGTGGGAAGGAAAGTCTGACACCCTGTCCCATACACACACCCTCCATCCACTGTGACAGTCACAGTGCAGGGCGGTCCCACCCCCACGAGGAACTGCCTGCCCAGTCACATGCGGCAGCCCCTCTTGGGCTCTTGAGCACACTGATGGCCTCGCAACAGTCCGGCTGCCCCGCTGGAGAGAAAGTGCCCTGCAAGGGGACTGTGTCTTTCTTACTCAAACGAGCCCAGACACAGGGCCGGGCATACAGCAGGCGTGCAATAAAAACTCCATGAATGAGTGATTCTGCCCAGGCCCCTGGACTCCCACCTTCCGATCACACCCCGGCCCCTCTCCCGCACCGGTGGCCAGGGCGCTCTGCTCAGACCCCTGGGCATGTACACGCGTGGCCTGAGCCTCAGCGCGGGCACCGGGGACGTTCACACACAGAAGGCAGGTCCCTGACACTGCAGGCCACGTGGTCCTGCCCCACGGCTCTGTCCATCGCAGGGGGTAGGAGTGTGTCTAAGGGCCGGCCAGAGGGCAGAGCGGGGCCCTCGAGGAAGGAACCAGGGTGAAAGAGCCCCCAACTCCAGCCCCCACCCCAGTCTGCGAGAGAGAGCCAAGCACAGTTCTCCTCACTGAGGCCCGCGCAGGAGGCAGGAGTGACAGACCCTGTCCTGGGGCTGCCGTGCAACTCTCGCCGCCAAATCCCAGGTCAGCCAGCCCTGCAGGTGTCCCTGGCGCCCAGACAGGGAGGGCCGGGCCTGGCCTCGAACCCAGGTAGACCCCAGGGCCCTTGCTCCAACGACCGGCACACCTGACACCCAAGCAGCCCCAGGACCCCATCTTGTCATCTGGGGCCCCCGGGGCCTGGCCCCAAGCCTGGCACGCAGCGCGGCTCACGGTAAACGGGCGTGGAGCCCAGCACACCCCCGTTTAGAATGGGGTGGGTCAGCTGTGCCCAGAGAAGCAGCTGGCCCTTCAAAATTAACCCCAGGACAGGCTCTGAACACAGCCCGGCCTAGTTGTGAACAAGCGCCCCTCGGCACCGGGATGCCCCTTCCAGGCTGGAACCCGGCTCCGCCTGGACACAGGCGCTCTCCAAACCGCTCTGCCCTCACTCCTGCCTGCAGCCTGCGCACTGTCCCACCAGCCAACAAAGGGACGCTCCGCTGGGCGGTCCATGGCCGCCACTGTCTCCTCCCTTGGAGCCGCCTGTCACCTGCCAAGGACTCCAAAACCCAGGCATTGGCCCCACATGTGATGGAAATGCACAGTCGGCCGAGTCAGGCCCTGAAAGTCCATCAACTTAAAAACAAAATTGGGGAGGAGAGTCCAACCAGGAAGCCCTAAGTGCGAAGTTCTCCGGGGACTGTTTCCACACTGACATTTGCGACCCAGCCAGGCGAGGACTCCAGGCAGTGGCCTCGCCCAGAGCGGGGCTGGGGGGCCCTGAGAGGTGCCCGGGCCTCTGCTGGGGGCAGAAAGTCCAGGAAAGATGGGCCAGGCAGAAGAGGGGCCAAGCGGCTCACACACCGAGCTCTCCAGGCCCCGGCTCCCACAGTGCCCTCAGCCAGCGACCGGCCCAGCCTCACTGCCAGCCCAGAGCTGACAAAACCGACTGCTGAGTCAGGCCCGGCCACAGTCCCAAGCCCAACTGTTCGCAAAGACAAAGGGGACGCTGACGGCCCAACTCTCCGGCCGGGCAGGCGGACGCTGGGAGAGGACAGCTGACCCAGGCAGCCTGGCTGGCCACCCCTCTGCGGCAGCGCACCCCGGGGCCCAGCCCAAGCCTGGACCTCAGCAAGGCCTGGAGGGAGGCGGCGCGATTCCAAGAGGCTTCAGTCCACCGGCCCCGGGACAGTCCCTCTGAGCCCTTGTCCCTGTTTGCGTCTCCACCCCTTGGCAACCAACAAAGAGCTAGAGGCCTCTTCCCTGTCCCAGGTATTAAATGGCCAGCCAGCAGATTGAGTTACAAAACACTGTCGCCTGAGATGGGGAACACACAGCAATAAAATCTGTGATCAACCCCCAACTGCCTTCACGTGGATGATGTTCTGGGGACCCCGAGGGGTGATCGAGGTGTCCCTGTACCCGCCCACCCCAGAGAGCAGCAGTTGAGAGTGTGGGTTCCGGAGCCAGCTCGCCTGGGCACAAACCTTATCACTCCAGCCTCGCTGGACGTTTCCCCATCTACAGGGCAAAGACATGCCAATCCCGACCTCAGAGGGTGGTCGTGAGGACAGAAGGAGAGCCCAGGTAGGTGCGGGGCCACCGAGCCCTATGTGCCGACACCGTGTCAGATGATAAAACTGGAGGCTCAAGAGTAGGATACCACCCGCCAAGTGGGCCCAGCCGCTGAGTGACAGGACCAGGATTCGAACCTGGGTCTGCAGGCTCCAGAGGCCAAGCACTGCCAGTTGCTAGAGTCCCAAAGGCAGCTGCGACGGATCAGGAGGAGCTCAGACTTGGGTGGGGAAGGTATTGTTACATTTTAAACAGGAAAGAGCTGCTGGTGCTGGAAGCTCACACCCTCATCTTTGTGCAGCTGGCCCTGCCTCTGGGGCACCTGGTGGGACCCGGAGAACACAGCCAGAGGTAGGAAAACGAGGAACACCCTCCTCATGGGGCCTGAAACCCAGAGCGGAAGAACCTGGGGTGACGGCAGGACTGGGGCGCCCCCACACCCCTTCCAAGACGACTGCAGACATTGTGAGGCAGAGCCCTGGTGAGAAGGACACCCAGAACCACCTGCTCCCGGCCACCCTCCCGGCTGCCCCACCCCCAGAGGGCGGACTGGAGCTGAGCTCCCACACAAACTGTCCACGCCGAAGCCACTGCACTGTGCAGGCAACCCCGAGTCTCGGTCACCTGGCTGACCTGCCCAGTCAGTCCACCCGAGCCTGGCGCCATCCCTGCTCTGGTCCTTGGTCCATGCTGCCCAGCAAGCCAGAATGCTCCTCCAGCTGTGCCTCGCATCTGGAGCCCAGGACTGGTCTCTAATAGCTTGAGAAGTACTAACGTTCTGAAAGGGGCGGCCTGTTTTATAACTGACTGTCCCCCCCACACACACAAGGAACCACCCCCACCCCACCAACAAGCTCCCTGCACTGGGGCGCACGGCGACATCAATCACGGGCCGGGAAGTCAGACCGCGTGGCAGGCTCCTTTGTGCCCCTGCAGCCTGTGTGTCCTTCCCCAAGCAGCTGCCAGGCCTTATTAGATGTTTTTAAAAAAAGGCAAAGAAGGGGGGCCTTTTTTGGATGGAGGAGGGTGGGACACACTGCTCCAGAGCACATCAGACAAAAGGCCCAGAGGCCAGCCGGCCTGGGCTGGGGACATCTGGCCCCGATCCCTGCTCACCTGCTCCAGCTTTCACGGCCATCGGACCCCGGCTGGCGCGACCTGCTGCCACCATCTGTTGGGCGCTGGCGCAGGTCAGAGGGCTCCCTGAGAAGGGCCCGACCCGCCAGTCTCTAAGAATGTCGGCAACGCTCCCAGAGCGCTCACCTGTCACCCGAGGCCTGCACTCACCGAAATCAGACGTGCAGTTACTGTCCCCACTTCCAGGGTGAGGAAACAGAGACAGACACCTGTGTCAGCTGCTAGAGGTCACACAACTAGAAAGTGGGAAGCCGAGATTTGAACCCCAGGCCGCAGGCTCCGGAGCCCACGCTCCTCATCTCTCTCTGCTGCGAGGCCTCTGCCAGGGATGGAGATCACCATCTGCCTTCTTGCAGTTCTCCCAGCTTGACCCCCCCCCACCCCCAAAACCAAACCATGTTTCTGAAAAGTTGGAGCGTTTCCTGGACACCTTAGGGCACAACCAAGGCAATGGGGTTGGCGGTCCTGGAGTGAAGTAGGCGCCCACCCTGGGAGACCCTGGGAGCCCCGCCCATCCCCAGCCAGCCACTCCACTCACCCATAGGTCCGCTGGATCAAGGTGGGGTGCAGCTGCTGTACGCCGATGGCAAAGCCTACAATGAGAGACCCATTGGGGGTGGGGCCTTGCCCAGGGCAGGGGCACCACACAGCCACACCAGTCTAACCAAAAGGGAAAACGGGCTTCCTCTCCTCTCCCAGGCCAGCCCCACATGAACCCCAAAGCCCCCAGCCCAGTAGGCCAAGGGACCTGGGGGACAGCAGCCTGTAGGCTTTCGTCCTACCAACTTCCTCCTGCCTGTGAGGACAGCTGACAACTGGCTGATGAACCCTCCTCACCCTGTGCCACCGGCACACGCAGCTAGGTGAAGGGGCCCAGCTCCCAAGCTGGGGAAGGACTGCCCTGTGACGGCCCTGCAGGCACATGACAGCCAACTGGGACTCCTGGGGCGGGTGGGGGCGGGGGTGTTCCACTAGACAGACACCAGTGCTGAATATAGCAGCCAAGGAAAGCCAGGGAAGGGAAGCAGCCTCCTACCCGAATGGAGACTCCTCGGCTTGGCACCCAGATAGGCCAGGTTGACGTTGGCTTTGCGGCCGTCGATGTTGGGGTTAGGGTCTTTGCAAGCCCTCTCAGCGGCCGCCCGGTCCACCATCGTCACCTGGAGGAGCAGACACATCCATGGGCTCTGCCCTGGCCCGGGGTGCTCACTTCTCCCACCCCTCTGACCCCAGCCCTGGGCCCTCCCACAAAGCTGCCCCCTGGATTCCAGCTCCTCCCTCCAAGTTCAAGTGCTGGGAAGCCTTGCCTTCAAGGGCAGAAACAATCCCCAGGGGAGACCGGGCACCCTCCCTTCTCCCAAGAGAGGCAGGGGCCTGTGAATTTCTTCACGGGACAGGTTTGGAGACACTGTAGTTGGAAAGGGACTGGTTTCAAGCCTCTTTTTAGTTAAATTGATGTCTGTGGCAGCAGAGGGGGTTGTTGGAAAATATGGGGGGAGGGGCGCTAAGGGCTCCAAAGCCACTAGGGCTAAGCCTCTGCTCCTCGCTAGCTAGTTCCCCCATTAAGTTCTGAGAGTAGTCGTCTGACCCCAGTGGCTCTCCACAAACTTGTAAGTCCTAATTGAACCCGGCGGATCTCCCTTTTAAACCGGGCGTGGGGCGGGAGAAGATAGACCCGCTGGGGGATGGAGGGGCGGAACCGGCTGGAATGTGAACCGCCGTCCCTGGAGCCCGAGAGGGGGGAGCAGGTGCCAGCGCCGGCCAAAGGCGCCCCGGGCGGCTGCGAGGCGGCTGGGCGTACGCCCGCCCTTTGACTCAGAGCCCCGGGCCAAGATAAGTGCAGGCTGGTGTGCGCGCCCAGCCGCTGGGCCACTTACGAAGCCATAGCCGCGGGACTTGCCCGTCTGGCGGTCGGTGATGACCACGGCCTCCTCGATGTCCCCGAAGCCCTCGAAGTACTTCCTGAGCGAGGCGTCAGTGGTGTGGTACGGGAGGCCGCCCACGAAGATCTTGGTGAACGTGGTGTCCTTCTGCGAGCCGTGCATGGCGCCGGGGGCGGCCGGGGGCCGCGGGAAGCCCGCGCTCGGGGCGCACGGCGCGGGCTGCAGCAGCATGAGGGGCGCCCCGCGGCCTACGGACCCGGGCCGTGCGGGGATGCGCTCATGGGCGGCGACAGGGAGCGAGCAAGGCAGCACCGGCACCTCCGGGCCCGTCCACTCGCGGGCCGCTCTAGCCGTGCGCACCGCGATGAACTGCGCTGCGCTCCTGCCGGCGCTGCGGGCACTCTGCGCCCGGGAGCCCGCCCCCGGGCTTTGTAGCCGGCTCCACCCGCGGCCCGCCTCTGGCCCGCCCTCGCCCCGCCCCTGGCGCGAGGGGTCTGCCGGGAAGCGTAGTCCAGGCCCCACCCGGCCGCGCCCAGCGCTCTGGGCGAGGCCTTGGGGTGGGGTCCGTCTTGGGGGACAGAGCATCCGGAAGTTTCCTGAGGTCCTACTACGCGCCTGCCGAGTTCCCAGCCGCTACCCTCGTGGAGTGCAGAATCTAATGAATCAGATATAAGCGATTATTAGGTCACAATTATTGACGCAATATTCATTCCGATATATTAGAGGGAAAACGATTTTTGTTTTGTCTGTAGATATAATTAGTTCGACGAGTATCAGTCAGGGAGTGGGGGCTGCAGCGATGCGCAGAACACACTCTAACCCCACGGAGCGTCTATGAAGAAGACACACAATTCAACAAGTAAACATACACTGTATAATCCGGAAAGAAAGAGATCAGGGCGCTGTTGTCCGGGAGAGGCCCCCCCAGAGAAAGTGACTGGGTGGGGGAGGTAGTTCTGGCCTCTTCAAAAGTCTGTCCTCAACCACGGCCTGTGCCAGGGATCCCTCCATTTGTGTGGACCACCCTTGGAGGAAAGCAAGCAGAGGGCTGTCCACCTTCCCGTTGCTCTGGTCCCCAACCACAGAAACAAGTCTCCTCACCTCCAGCCTTCTGAATGTCACACCTGGCAGGATCAGCTACAGAACTGATTTAAAATCTTTTTACTTATTTATTTTGAGAGAGAGGGGAAGGGAGGAAGAAAGAGAGGGAGAGAAACATTCATGTGTGGTTGCCTCTCATGCACCCCCAACTGGGGACCTGGCCAGCAACCCAGGCCTGTGCCCTGCCTGGGAATTGAACCCACGACCCTTTGGTTCGCAGGCCGGCACTCAATCCACTGAGCCAGGCCAGCCAGGGCTGGCCACAGAATTTTGAGAGCTCCAAGTTATTAGGAATTTCACATCTGACTGCAAAGCACTGAACCAAGTGTGGGGCCTTGCTGAGCATCTGGCCATGTGGCTGTGCAGGTCACTTTCCCCGAAGCTGGCCCTGGCACCAATTTCCCCCACGGATGGGTCACACCGTGGTGCCAGTCCGGCTCTGGGGACCTCAGACTCTCTGCATGTCCAGGCCCCACCATTGTGATGCCCTGTGCAGTCTAGAACTGTATGTAGGGTTCCTCTGGCCCCAACCCTATGGACTCCTTCCTCTCTAGGTGGTGGGACACAGGCTGGGGTTTATGGGGACATGAGCGGCACCAGGTGGGCTGAGTGGGACAGGGATGCAGGTGAAACGTTCGCTTGTCATTTGGGCTGTGTTTGGCACCAGGTCCAGACAAACCCGTTCCACACCCCTGGACTCCCTGACCCCAAGGTCCACCCCGCAGCCACTGAAGTATGACCCTCCCTTCTCCCAGCCGCAGTCCCCAGACCCCTTACGCTGGGTAGGGAGCCCCAAGTCTTCAAAGAGCCTACTGGGAACATACTTTTCTGTCTCAACTCATTTCCCCTTGTCTTGTCACTCACTGTCCCTCCAGCTCCCCAGGCACAGCCCTGCCTCCAGGCCTTTGCAACATCACCTGGCAGGCAGAGGGCCTTTAGGCAACATTTGAGGGAATGTACAATAGAACAAAGGAGGTGAGGACAGCTCTTAACTAGAAAAGGGTCCCTCCGCCCTGGCTGGCCCACTCAGTGGGTTAGAGCATCATCCTGGTGCACCGAGGCTGCAGGTTTGATTGCCAGGTTGGGGCTCATGCAAGAAACAACCAAGGAGGGCATCAGTGAGTGGAACAACAGAGCAGTCTCTCTCAAATCAACAAATACAAGAAAAAATGTTTAAAGAGACCAAAAAGGGACGCTCTGAAAACTTTGATTAAAGCGTGACCCAGCTCTTTTCCTCCCTGGCTGCCTGAAGATCGGCAGCCATGGAGAAGGGCATAGTAACTCTCCGGACCAGGAAGTTCACGGCCAACAGACAACGTCAGAGAAAGCAAACGGTCACGGATGACCTTTACCCCAAGAAGGCAACAGTATTTTAAGACAGAAACTCGGGGAAAACTAGCCAAAACGTGTGAGACCACGCTGGATGTCATCTTTGCGTTTGGATTCAGAACCCATTTCGGTGGTGGCCAAGACAACCGGCTTTGGCGTGATTCATGATTCCTGGGCTACACAAAGGAAAACGAACCTGAACGTGGACTTGTGGGATGCGGCCTATGTAAGAACAACTCCAGAGTTAACAGGGAAAGGAACACCGGCACAGGATGAACTAAGTCAGCGGGGCTGCGAGGACCACGTGGGTGCTGGCCAAAATAAGTAAGTGAATAAATAAGGGGCAAAGAGCCTTCAGTGACTTGGTGATGACCATGCAGATTTTTCATGAGAAGACTGATACACTAAGAACTTTTAAAAAAAATAAAGCATGACCTACACTTGTTGCGCCAGGGAAGGCGACCACGTGATCCTCGGCAAGCTGGGTTCCTTCGCTGGGCCTCAGTTTCCCCTTTTGTGACCGACAGGTCCAGACAGCCTTGGCCAGGAGGGGCTAGGACAGGATCCCAGGCGCCCTGGGCTCCCCGCGCCTCGTGCGGGCGGCGCAGGCTCTGGAACTACAAATCCCAGCGCCGCAGCGCGGGCCCCGCCCTCCCCCGCCCACCACCCACGATGAAGCAGCCACGCGCGGAGGTGCGTCCGCGGGGAGTACGGCTGCTGGCCCGCGGCGGGCGCCTACAGAGCACGTGCTGGCGCCGGGGGCCGGAGGTCTCTGTAAGGGTCCCGACCCGGGGCGGCAGCCGAGGGCGGGGCCACAGGGTCGGAAAAGCGGGAAGCGTAGGACTGGAGCTGGGCCTTGGTCTTCCCCGGAGCTCGCAGCGTGCACCCCGCCTCCTGCCCCTCTGGGAGGCGGCGGGAGGTAGGGTGGGGAGCAGTGGGGAGGTGAACCATGTCTTAAAAAGCGGATGCCCAGGCACGGGTTCCTCCCCTCGTTCATCCCCTGACCCCTTAGGTTTCTCCAACGGCAACCTTTCCCACCGTAGCGGGTGGCCCCGGCCCCACGTGGCACCAACTTTTGCCTGAGCCATTTACTCCCAACTCATACCTCAAGGAATGGCCCATCTGTCGCAGGCCAGGGTTCTAGGCCGCAGGGACACTGCAAGTCGGAAACGGACGTGCCTGCCCGCTTGCCGCAGTGAGCTTTACATTTTAGGAGTGGAGAAACAAGTGAATATTACATTTAGGTAAATTTTCCAGGCAGTTGCTGAGAAGAAAACCAAGAAGGACAAGGGGTGGGGAGTAGGGGGAGGGCGGAGCATGAGGGGTGTACTTTGGTGCCACGGAAGCTGCTGAAGACCCTGCAGTGCACAGGATCCCCCCACAGTGAAGACCTGCCTGGCCCAGAATGTCAATAGCGCTGAGACTGAACCCTCATGCTAAACCAGTGCCAACCAGGCCCCTGGTGGTGGAAGAAAAATAAATGCCCGAGAGGTCCTCTCCCCGCTCCCCTCAGTCCCTGTGGCACCCTCAGTTGGGAGGAGGTTGATCGTGGCCCCATCATTCGTGACCTTGGGTTGGCGCTCCTCCCTCCAAAGCTCCAGCCCCGTCATCACAAGGGGACGGCAGCGATGCCCTCTGCACTGGGAGGCTGGGAAGCGGAAGGGAAAGGGCACAGGTGTGGCTACTCGGGCCAGGCTGCTTGGGGTCAGCGCCCAGTGGCTGCTGCTGGCCCACGCACACGCTGCCTCTCGTCCCCTGAGGACGGCATCCCAGGCTCCCAGCTCTGGGTGTGGCAGATGGAACAGGCCCTGTCCTCCTGCCCACTGCCCACTCGGCTCACTCAGATGTCTGACGATGAGTCCCACCTCACAGCTTTTGTCACTGTCCCCATGGGAAGAGCCTGGACTCAGGACCCTTGCTCTGGAAGGCTGGCCTTTGTCTGAGATGTTGCCTGCGGGGTTTGAGCACTTGCCATGGGTTGAATTGTGTCTCCCCAGAAAGTATGTTCGCCCTGGTCGGTGTGGCTCGGTGCGTTGGAGCCTCGTCCCTTAACCGAAAGGTTGCAGGTTCGATCCCTGGTCAGAGTGTATGTAGGAAGCAACCAATTGATTGATGTCTCTCTTCAAGAGCAATGAGAAAATGTCCTCGGGTGAAGATTAAAATATATCTACGTGTTCAAGTCCTAATCCCTGGATAATGAATGACCTTATTTGGAAGCAATTTTTGTCATCTAGTCAATTTAAGATGAAGTCACATTGGACATTGGAGGGGTATGGACCTAATCCAGTGACTTGTCCTTGTGAGAAGGTCACGTGTAGACTCAGAGACACACAGGGAGCGCGCCAGGGGCTACCACAGTGGAGGTCCGGGCGACGCCTGCTGAGCCCAGGCAGGCCGTGGTTGCTGTAACACCAGGAGCTGAGAGGCCAGCTCGGGTCAGGGTGTCCCCTCCGTCGGCCTTCAGCAGGAGCACGGCCTTGCTGACACCTTGAGTTGGGACTTCCGGTCTCCAGAACTGTGAGGGAACCAATTTCTGTGGCCAGGCCACCCAGGTTGTGGTCCTTTGCGGCATTAGTCCTGGGAGACTAACACTGAACGGGGGAAGACCAGGACAGAGCCCCGGGCAGGGGATCCACTGCTCAGCAGGGAAGGCGGGATGCAGCTAAGGACCCTTCCACTTAAAACATCCCCCTTTACGCCCATTCCTGTCCTCCCCCTAAAACCCCCACTGGGAAGAGGACTTGTGCCCCGCTTCCCTGGAGCTCTCTTGGCTGCCTCCTGCTGGCCAGATTGGGGCCCAGCAGCCCCACCTGCATCTCTGAGGCACCATCTGGCTGCAGCTCCAGGACCAACCCAGATCTTCCATTCTCAGCCCGCCTTGCTGTCTGGGTCAGCTGTCGCTGCCTGGACACATCACGCACGTGCCAGAGGGCTCTGGGGGCCTCAGTTGCCTCAGCTGTGAGATGGGCGTAAGGACAGTCACGTCCTTACCTGGCTTTTAGGGGGTGAAACTAGATAGCACACAGGAAGTGCTGAGCTAGCTCCACACTGAACAGGAGCTCAGTGATGCAGAAGCCTGAGATTTTCACGTTTTGCCCGGGGCCCGTTTCAGTTTCTGGCCCACGCGGCAGCCAGCAGCAGGCGGGGAGGCGGCAGCCTTGTCAGCCCTCCCACATGCGTGCTGTCAGGGGTTCAGTGGCTCCCTGTCGCCTGGGGGCAAAGTCCCAAATCCCTTTCTTCAAGATGCCCTCCCTTACCTTCTCCCCAAACCAGGGCTGAAGGGCCTAGCTCTGCCCCCCTAGAAAAGCGGCCGGTGCCGTCGTGGTTATAAACGCGCCAAGCCCCACTCCGAAGGCTGCACGCTTTTCCGTTTCGAGTACTCCACAGGTTATCAGGTGTGCTGAGAAGCCTGTTGTGCAAATAGAAGCCCCTCTGCCCAGCTCATGTGCCTGGGCGAGTGCCCGGGCTGTGACCCAACGCTAGGGTGAAGGTTCAGGCTGCCCCTGCATCGAAGTGAGGCGACCACCTGCTTCTGCTGGCCGGGGTCGTCCTGGTGAGCACTGGTTGGAAGGCCTTCCCCAGCCAGTGTGGCCTGGCAGGTGAATAGATGACCTGTCCTGGGGGTCTGGAAGTGTTTGTGGAGGCTCCTGGAGGTGCAGTGTGGACGTGGACTGTCTTCCGAGGACAGTGGGGTGACAGGCACCGCCGTGGTCCTGATGACCCAAAGGACAGCAACAAGATTTGGGCCCATGGGAGGCTGGTGATTGACAGTTTCTTCTTAGTACTTTGTCCACTTCTCCCTGCTTCCTAGCCATGGCGAGAACCCACAGGAATAAGAATGCACGCCAGTTATTTCTTAAGGGGCCCACTTACATTTTAAGCAAGTACGCAAGAGGTTTTTATTTGCTTTGGAAGCGGCTCTTACCTTAAAAAGTATTTCTCAAGATGCGGATGCGAAATTCACAGCAGACTTACAGTTTACAGAATGGTCTAGTCTGCTGTATTTGCCTGTGATAAGGATGCCTATTGTGATGTCAAAAAATAGAAACCTCTCAAAACTGCAGCCACAGGGTTCTCCTGCCTTCTGCGGGAGCTCTGTGAGATAGGGAAACCTCACTGAGCAGGACGTCCTGCAGAGCTGTGACACGCTGGCAGCCTCTGGCTGTCACCCTGGCACCTCTCCAGGAAATAGGTGGCTTGTGCTGGAACTGCCTTTCTGAGCTCTGCAGCCAGGACAGACTTCTAGCAGGCACTCTGGACCCATGGTCTGGGGCTTATATGTAAGGCTTCCCCGAAGATCTCCAAAAAATTTGAAGGGGGAGACAGAGAGGAAATTGGCTTCAAAACATAAAAATAACAATCCAAAGGGTCAGTTTCATTAAATGTGTGTACAGATGCGATACTGTAGCCCTCACTACTGTCTGAACACATTCAATACGTTTGAAAACAGTTTGTCAGAAAACATCTCTGAGAAATTCCCTAGTGTTCAGGATGGCCGTTAAGAAATCATTGCTAGGTGTAAAGACTGCCAAACAATTTCAGAAGTAAAAATATCAAAAATACTTTAAAAAAAAATCTGCAGGGGAAAGAATGTGCACTTACAGTGGCCCGGGGGTGCATGTTAACATTTGATGAGATGGCTGGGAAATCTCCAAATGTCAGGGGCCTGGGGCCGCCAAGTCCCAGGGAGACAGCCTGCCAGCTGCACGTCTAGTGACCACGCTGGGGATGGAGATTTCGCTTTCGGAACCTTGCCTTCCAAACCAGGGCAGGCATAATGCTGAAGGGTGAACGGGTGCTACTCCACAGGCAACCAGGACTCCAGTTCCCAGAAGGAAACCAACGGGGACATTAAATTCATAAGAAAAATCAGGACTCTGGCCTCTGAAAAAGTGTTGCTTTTAGCATTTCCCTGAGAAGGCCACCCATTTTTCTAAAGATAAAACTATCATTTTTAAAAACATTATTCTCGCAGAATAAGTAATCCCTGGATTCCACTTTCCAAGGGTTTTACAAGCTTAGTAACAGCAGCAAACGGGAAGCTGACGCTCATTTTCTCTAAGAAACTCAAGTCCCTGAGATGGAATCCAGAACCTGCTCCCGGACAGGGCATTGGCGTCACTGGCGCCATCTGCTGGCTGCACCAAAGCACAGCATCCCCCGGTGGGAGTCCCCTTGGAGCGCGCGGGGCGGGGGTTGGGGGGCGGGCTTCTCTCACTCAGTGGAGTCCCTAGTGCGCCTGTGCTCATTTTGCTCCACCAAATCCCACCCGGCCTCCTCTCCTTCAGGGCCGCAACAGACGTGCTGGGAGGCAGGGCGCAGCAGGCCCCCGACGGAGGCAGCCTCACAGACACACACACGCACAGAGCACCCCGTTCCCAGTCTCTGACCCCTTGCACATGGGGCGGGGTGTGCACCTTCCTGTAGACGACTCCTAGATCCCTGAGGACGCCACCCCACCAATCTGCGTGCACACTCGGTAATGGAGAGCGAGCCCGGAGAACCCGGTGGAAAAGTGCAGTGCAGGCGGAACGGGAACTGCAGAATCCAGATGCTAGGTCCATGTGCTCTGGAAGGCTCTCTCAACCCTTCCCCATTTGAAAATTCTGATAAAATGCAGGGAAATGTGGGGAACACCAACAGGTCTTTTCTTCGAGGTTCATAGACTCCACTTTCTATTTTCAAGTGGGCATACAGTATATTTTTAATGGCAGAATAACATGACACTTGGACTTCTGGCCAAGATGGAGGCGTAGGTAAATACACTGTGCCTCCTCCCACAACCACATGAAGGACAACAAATTTAAAAACCAAAAACAACCGGAACTGACAGAAAAATCGAACTGTATGGAAGTCTGACAACCAAGGAGTTAGAGAAGAAACATTCATCCAAACCGGCAGGAGGGGTGGGGACAGGCAGCCGTGTGGAGAGGACTCACAGCAAGGTGGTGGCTGGCAGACTGGGCCACCCCACACCCAAGTGCAGATGAACCAGGAGGAACTGGAGAGCGAGACAGACTCACAACCTAGGTTCCCAGCTTGGGGAAATAAAGCATCAAACCTCTGATTGAAAACACCTGTGGGGGTTGAGGCGGCAGTGGGAAACTCCCAGCCTCACAGGGGAGTCTGTTGGAGAGACCCACAGGGTCCTAGAACTTACACAAGCCCCCCCACCCAGGAATCAGCACCAGAAGGGTCCAATTTGCTTATGGGTAGTGGGGAAGTGACTGAAAACCAGCAGAGAGGGGAGTGAGTGGCACTGTTCCCTCTCACACCCCTCCCCCACAGACAGCGTCACAACACAGCAACGTGGGCTGCCCCGCTCTGGTGAACACCTAAGGCTCTGCCCCTTACTACGGAACAGGTGCGCCGAGACCAAAAAAAATGGCCCCAATGAAAGAAAAGATCAAAGCTCCAGAAAAAATACAACTAAGTGACAAAGAGATAGCCAACCTATCAGATGCACAGTTCAGAACACTGGTAATCAGGATGCTCACAGACTTGGTTGAATTTGGTCGCAAATTAGATGAACAAATGAAGGATACAATAAGTGAAATGAAGGAAAATGTACAGGGACCCAACAGGGATGGGAAGAAAACCAGGACTCAAATCAATGGTGTGGACCAGAAGAAAGAAACATTCAACCATAACACAATGAAGAAACAAGAATTCAAAAAAATGAGGAGAGGCTTAGGAACCTCCAGGACAACTTTAAATGCTCCAACATCTGAATCATAGGGGTGCCAGAAAGAGAAGAGGAAGAGCAAGAAATCAAAACTTATTTGCAAACATATGAAGGAGAACTTCCCTAATCTGGAAAAGAAAATAGACTTCCAGGAAGTCCAGGAAGCTCAGAGAGTCCCAAAGAAGTTGGACCCAAGGAGGAACACACCAAAGCACATCATAATTACATTACCCAAGATGAAAGATAAAGAATCTTAAAAGCAGCAAGAGAAAAGGAGACAGTAACCTACAAAGGAGTGCCCATAAGACTGTCAGCTGATTTCTCACAAGAAACCTTACAGGTAAGAAGGGGCTGGAAAGAAGTATTCCAAGTCATGAAAGGCAAGGACCTACATCCAAGATTACTCTATCCACCAAAGCTTTCATTTAGAATGGAAGGGCAGATAAAGTGCTTCCCAGATAAGGTCAAGTTCAAGGAGTTCATCATCACCAAGCCCTTATTATATGAAATGTTAAAGGGACTTATCTAAGAAAAAGAAGATCAAAATATGAACACTAAAATGACAACAAACTCACAGTTATTAACAACCAAACCTAAAACAAAAACAAAAATAAACTAAGCAAACAACTAGAACAGGAATGGGATCACAGAAATGGAGATTTATCATCAGCGGAGTGGGTGGGGAGAGACGGGGGAAAAGGTACAGGGAATAAGAAGCATAAATGGTGGGTAGAAGATAGACAGGGGGAGGTTAAGAATAGTATAGGAAATGTAGAAGCCAAAGAACTCATATATATGACCCATGGACATGAACTAAAGAGGGGGAGTGTGGGTGGGAGGGGGTGCGCAGGGCGGAGGGGAATAAAGGAGGGGAAATGGGACAACTGTAATAACATCTCAATAAAATATCTTTAAAAAAAACATGACATGTATTAAGAGTCACAATTACACTTGCATCTTTTTGAACTAGAAGATGCCATCAAATTTACCTATGGAGCACCTCCTGCTTGCGACACAGGGCACTGGTCGGTGCCTGCAGGGGCGGGAAGACTGCGGTGGAGGATTCAGCAAGGCTCTCTGTGCCTTTTGGGAAACGTGAGAACAAATATCTTAAGTTGAATGATTTCAACAAATATTTCCTGGCTCATCATCAGCAAACATGTGGCCATCTTTTATGCTCCTGGTGGGCAGCCCTGAGGCCAACCTTGGACCCAGGCAAAAAGTTTACAATTTGCCCATCACAAAAGCAACCCTCTTCGCACGGTGGCAAGGCGCAGTGTCGGGAGAGAACACTCTTCAAAGCTCACAGCTTAGACTTGTCATTTCTGGCCATTTTCAACCCTAGCTTGTGGAAGAACAGCGACCCTGTGGCCAAAGTCAAGTTGTAGATCTACCCCCATCTCCAGGGAGGTGGCTCCTGAGCGGGCCAGGCTTGACTACCTCACAGCCACCTTTCCCACCCCCATCTCTCCCCATCGGCACACACCGGAAAGCCACAGGGCTGATTCGTAAAAGGAGAAAACAAGATGTAAAAGATTAACTTCAAAATTCAGGTTTCTTCATCTGGTGCTCATGCCTTTTTCTCTCTCAATTAAAAAAATAACTTTTCAGGCTAAAAGACAGAGCCAAAGAGTTAATGGGTGTGAATTCACTTGTGATCCAACTACTAAAGAATATCCACCAGTGAGGGCAGGCGATGCCTTCCAGCAGAAAGTTTTATTTGCATTGCTCTTTACGGGTAGGCAGACACGTCTCACCACGTCACGACACCAGATTTTCACTCAGCCAGGCAGTTTACACACCAGCCCCAAACCTTTGTAAAGTGTGAGAAGCATCTGGGAATCACAGGGTAAAATCACAATAGACTCAAAAGTCAGAGGTTAAGTTGCATTTCCTCTCATACTTACCAATCAGGAATGTTAAATTACACAAAATAAAAAAGCAGCACCCCAAAGCCATCACTACTGGGGGGCATGAGTAAACAGCGCTTCCCATGCAGGGAACTGGGGCTCTACCTTGACAGCCACACACACATCACTCACGAGGCCTTGCCCAGAAAGGCTTGTCCCCACCTCAGTCCCCAGGACGGCTGCCCAGCAGAGCCGAAAAGCGCTGGGGACGTTAAGACAGGAATGAAGGGGAGACAAGAAAAACATGTTCAAACTCTGCCCGCCCCCACTCAGAGGGGTTATTGCTGGACATTCCACTTGGGAGAGTCATTCGCAGCCCAGGATCCCCATCTTTCCTAAGGTGCTCGATCTCTGCGTTTCCCAAGGGGCGTCTGAAGTCACAAGTGAAAATCCGACGGCGATGCTGAGCAGGGATGTCCACCTCAGAGCTCTCCGGGCAGGAGGATGGGCCGGGGGGGAGACGAACAAAGGGAGCCGAGCCAGCGATCTTCGAAACGTTTTATTACAAAGTACAGCACAGCATTCACGACATGTTTCCCATTGTCTCTAGAACACACGCTGCTGAGCGAAGCACTGCGAACTAGCTGGCAGGGGCCCACGCGGCTCTAACTGTGGTGATGGCCTCAGTCCCCGTGCGGTTACAGAGGACACCTGGAATGGGCAGGGGAATGAGACCAGCAGGCACTGCGGCCTGTGGGGCCCAACCACTGAACAACAGCGGTGCGGAGTCCACGTCCATGGCTCACCGCCCACCGAAAGCCGGGACCCAGGTTCGTGCAGAGAAGGCGGAGCGGGACCACACCCACAGACACCCCAAGAGTCTCCGCCACTACTTCTTGTTCCTGGGTTTTAGCTCTTCAGCTGCGTTCCGCAGGAAAATGTAATTTTTCTTTTGGGGGTTATAAAATTCATGGCCCTAAAGAGGGAAAAAAAAACAATCTTATTATGAAAAAGCAGAACTCGGCATTCTGTGAGCACTTTCCATGGGCCAAGGCCTGTGCCACGGGCACAAAGCATCTCTGTGGAGCAACAGAACAGGCAGATGGAGAGAAAGGCCAGAGGTCAGTCACTAAGTCCTCGAAGATAAGGCTGGACCTGGCGGAAATCTGCCTCAAGTGTCCCGTGTGGAGGAACCACCTTTACATGTTTGTTTTTTAGGGGCTGAGACTCTTTCAAACCCTTGGCCCCTTCAATAAGGCCCGGATGACCACCCTCAGAGAGCAAGCCTCGGGGAGGGCGGGGGAACAGGAGCTCTGACCAGAGGTTCCTCGGAAGAGGTGAGACCTCTGGGGCCCAGGGTGAGTGTCCCCAGACCCAGGAAGGAGGGGAGGCAGTTTGGTGGTGAGTGTGCTGCCTGATGCGCCAGAGAGGCCGCAGGCCAGGAGCCTCACCTTGGACCAGTCGTAGCTGGAAGCGTATGCAAATATGTTCCCGTTGTGATTGAAGCAGCAAGCCGAGATGGGCTGGTCCAACTGTTCTGAAGTTTTCAGTTTTGTCCTGGCGTCTTTGTCCCAGAAGCTGAATCGACCATCGGACCCCACAGTGGCCAGGGTGCCGTGAACAGGATGGAAGGCGATTCCATTGACCTGCAGGGATCAGCCCGCACGGTGAGGGGTGGACTGACCCGGGGGCGGGGAAACCTGCTCCCTCCTTCAGGGAGGAACGAGGAGCACCGACCACCTGGTCATGGAAGAGCCGGCCATGCTCCCTGATCACCCACCAGCCCAGAACCGAGTCACATCTCATTATCAGCAGAGGTCAGCAAGCATGTAGCCAGTGACACCGAGGCGGGAACCTCCGGGAAAGGCCCTTCTTCCTCCACAAACAGCAGTCCCCAGTGTGAGCTGAGTGGAGGGGCCGTCCACCAGCACCAGAGGGGCACTGCCCCCAGAAGCCCTGAGCTTGCATTTGGGAACAAGACGAGAACGAAGACAGTCACCACGTCCTCAAAAACAGAAAGCCGAAACCGACAGCCTCAGCCGTTCACCTCCACGCACACGGTGCCCGTCACCTTTTCTAATCCCAGAATGACTCAGCCACCCACTGCCGAGTCTAGTTTCTAGACACATTCCATTCTCAGGGTGGAGGCTCTAAAAACGTACCGCGTAGATGTCCTGAGGAGCTGAAGTGTTGGTCCCGTTAGAACGGTGACATTTGAAGGTAAAGTTATCTTTGGTGCTGAAAAACAAAGGCCCAACTATGTTTTCTTAGAAAAAAAAGTCTCAAGTGAAAATTCGCCCACGGGCCGTGCCCCACTTACGGGTTTAGGGGGTTGATGTAGTGAATGGCCACTCTGCCCTCGATGCTTCCCAGGGCGAAGCCGGTCGGCTTGTTCTGTTTGTCTTTGAAGATGGCCACACAGCGATGCTGCGGTTAGGGAAGAAGATAAGGACGTTCCCGCACTGTAAACTGAACACTTCATGATGAAGCTGAGGGCGAATTACTTCTACCCCGTTCCTGGCCTTAGAAGAACCAGGAACGTACCACTCAACGTGGCACGGAAGGTACTTCTAGCCCTCCAGGGCATGTGATTTTCTGACTTACGAAGAAGCTGCAGGCCTCGTGCTGTAATGCACGTTCCCCGCCGCCCCAAAGGCCGGCCGTTGCTCCAGCGGCACTGGTGGCCCTCAGAGCCCCCAGGGCCTGTCCTGGAGCCAGCCCCTCGTGGGGAGGGACAAAGACACACAGCAATGACTGAGTGGGCACCCCTCATCAAGTCACCCCGTGTTCTGTGCCTCTGCTCCCTGGAAAAGGGTGGTGTCTGCCCAGCCCTCACAGGGTACACGGGTTAAGTGGGCAGCGGCAGGCCTGCGCTCTCTGATCCTGGAATGTGCTGTGTGGAAGCAAGACGATGCACTGGACCCAACACTGAGCCTGGATGCCTAAAGGAGGGTCTGCTGGGCTCCCCGGAAGGTCCCACAGAAAGAGTCCACGACCCAGCCTCCCGGGGCAGAGGAGCAGGGGCTGGGCACCCTGGGTCCTCTTTTCCCCCTTCTAGCCATGACAGCCTCGGAGGACCACCCGCCCTGCCCCAAACCAGACACTTTCGCACGTCTGTGAGGAGCTCGGGGGTGTGGGGCTGGCTGTGGGCCTAGGGGCTGCACCCCATGAGGAGGGCGAGGGCAGGGCGGTACTGTGAGAATGCCAGGGCGGGCAGTGTCCAAGGGAATGGGGGGGTGCCGGTTCCCTTTTGTACCACCTGTGCTTTTTAATAGAAAACAAAAATCAGCAAGCCCGTTACTTCTGTGAATACCAAAAAAACCCACCAAAAAATGCAGAGGCAAAAGTCTGAGTGCTCAGAGGACAGGAGGAGCCTTGGCTGCTCGAGCTGCACCCCCACTGGCTCCCCCAGCTCAGCATGGGGTGTAACACGGGCACACAGACCGGCCACTGCGCCATGGCCGGGGTACGGTTTCAAGAACACGATGCGCAGTGACGCGGGGAAGACAAATGGCAGTCCTCAGCAAGTGCAGGGCCAGGTGCTGGCGTGGGGTGGCAGGGCACCAAGGGTCAGTTCTGGGTTTGAGGCCGGGGCACGGCAGGGTCCCATGTACTGTGGCAGGAGCCCGTGCACTCGGGGACAGAGGGTGGACCAAAGGACCTGAAGGGCAAGGGGGTCCGGCTGGCTCTGGAGGAGAGTGTGGGGTCAAGTGAGGCCTGTTTTCCAGGCTGAACGAGGCTTGGGCACATTTCAGTGCGAACGGAGCAGCACCAAGAAGGGAGAGACGGACGAGGCGGGAGGAGCTAGCTGGTCAGTGGCACGGTCCCCACCCCCGTCTAGCGGGCTGGACGGCAGGGAAAGGTGCAGGCACAGGTGCAGGCCCTGCCCCCCAACACCAGCTCCTGTTTCTTGAGTGGAAGCTGAGCTGTGCTGCTGAGACCAAGACGAAGGAAGGGACAGCCTAGGAGGGTGAAGGGAGTGAAGAGGGTCTACGAGTCCGTGGCGAGTGGAACACAGGGCTGGAGGCGGAGACCCAGGAACTGTCTGGGCACAGCTGAAGGTGGGGCTGAGCGGATGGTGGAGCCAGCCCACTGAGGGGAGCACACTTGCTCAGCAGCACCCAGCTACTGGGCGGGGTTTGGGGAGGACCCGGGGGTGGAGCCTATTCACACACTAGACATTGTGTTTGCATCTGTACATTCGCTCCCTTTGAAAACACTTACAGGCTTTTAAAAGTGCAACTTTGTTCCACGTGTGGCCCCGAGACAGGTGCTAAACACCTGCTCCCAGACTCGGCCTCCGACCCACCTGGTGTTTCAGGGGCGACTCTATCCTTCTGAACTCGGAAGGCTGGTTCTCCAGCTGGTAGACGATCAGGCCCCTCTCTGCAGTTGCCACCACGGCCATCGGGTAGATCTAGGGGTGGCAGAGAGCGGTGACACGCCGGAAGTGAAGAACTGCGCTTTTCAAAGCAAGCCCACCCCCCAGGAGTGTGCATTTTCTGTACCAGAACATTAGATCGATTTTTTAGAGTCATAAAAATAAGTCTGATTTTTTTCTCAGTTTAATATGAATAATATCAACATGTTTTGTGAAAACATAAAACCCTATTTGAAAGTAGAAAATTCATGAATTTTTAAGACTCGTTTCTTTAAAACAACAGAAGGCATGGATACTTAGAACATACCCCTGGGGACAGAGAAGAAATCAGTCACCTGCACCGCCCCTCCCAGCGACAGCAGGTGCTGACGTCACGGCGTGTTTTACTGCAGCCTCTCCCCTGCATGTTACACATGCACACGCATGCATGCGTTTCTATACAATCCGTATCGTGACCTCAAAGTGTGTGCTCCGAGAGCCCAGTGACTGTCTAGAGCTCCCTCAGGCGCACACGCCCCTGGGCTCGCTGGACCGTGTCCATCATGCAGCCCACCAGACCTCCCCCAGCACCTCACGATGTCACACACGACAGAGACTGGTGGCCTCCTTACCACTCTCACGACAAGTCTCTGAGTGCAGTGACTAGGGCAGCGGGGACACTTCCAGACTGAAGACCACATGGATGGAGAGAGGTCCCCCTTTTCTTTCCCACTGTGCTGCCCCCAAAGATCTAGCACAGAGTCACTGCCTGTTCTCCTGCAGCCACACGATAAATGTTGTGTACTGGTGGCATCTACTCCAATGACAAGTGACAAAACACTGGACACCCAGTACTGACAGCTCTGGAACAAGGGCAGGCACAGGCCTCCTGATCCAGGATGCCGGCAGCGAGCCACGCTCTGCCCTGTGCAGCTGCGCGCTGTCAGAAGGATGGCCCCCTGCACTGGAGGGAGACACGCGTGTGTCAGAGACCACTCACCATGTCGGCGCAGTAGCACCTCTCGGGGAGCTGCAGGACCATCATGGGGTTCGACGACCGCGTGTCCCAGAACTGAGAGGCAGAAAAGCGCAGACAGTGTGAGAACGAATGAATCCGCGCCGGTGGGGGCTGGCCGCGCGCTCCCCCGGGGGCTGTGCACCTTCAGGGTCTTGTCCCAGCTCCCAGTCATCACGCAGCTGTAGTTCGGTGCTTTGATCCAATGGATGGTCTTCACAGGAGCATCGTGCTTTCAACAAGACAAGACCAGAGCAGGTGCAGGTGAGTGCACCCAGTGCCACGCAGCTTTAGCTCCCCGGGTTCACAGAGGGAATGAGAGGAAATCCTGAGGTCACGCCCAGCGAAACCCAAAGGGTGTCTGAGCCCTTCGGCACGGCCAGAACAGTTGCTGTGACACCGAGTGCACGCCTCCCTTCTGTTCTGATGCCTCGGCCGACTCCCCAGTTAGCCAGTACGTGAGAGCAAGCCCAAGCCGGGACCCCCCCGGGTTTTATCACCTATGTAGACAACGCGAACTAAGAGATCGGGAGACGCTTCTTGCCACATGATCTGACCACGTCCCACCTTCCCGAAAAGGGCTCCGTGTCCTCACCAGGTCAGACCCTCTGGTTCTAAGTTCTCTCATCTTTGTGGCTTCTGCCTTCCTTAGCAGATGTCACACAAGAACCTGCCTTTGCCCCTGAGCAGACTACACAGCTCCAGGGGCGTGAGGGAGTGTTCCCCCAACTGCTGGACCTCCCTGAGGACAACAACCGGCACAAAGCAGGTGTCTGACAAGTACTGGTCCAATGAATGAGGGACCAGGTGTCACAGGGAAAAGGCCAGCCACTCACGGGTGCTGGGGTGTCAGGCGAGTGAATGTCGAGGGCCACCTGTAACATTCTCTCTCGCAGATTTAATGTCACTAACTCCTGTGTCATGCTACCCTCATCTCCATGCATGCAGGAGATGCAGGACACCACGATTTATGAAGCACTAGTGACAATGAGGACGCGTGTGAGGCTGGTGTTGCGTCTGCACGGAAGGGGCTCCGGTCTATGTACCTGAACTGGCGGGGGGCAGCGGCCAGTGTGCAGAGGGCGCGGTCCCCTTACCTGTGCGATCTGAATCGCTTGATTACTGTTCAAGTCCCACATTTTGGCAGTTTTATCACACGAAGCCGTAAATACTTTGCTCCCATCCTAAAATAAAACGGAGAAACTCTTCTACTCGAAAGAAAACTTCCGTCTATGTGTGTATTTAGACGAGGGCGAACTTATTCAGGCAGGTTTTGTTCTGCAATTTTTATCTTCCCAATTATGTGGGGCCCCTGAACTATGAACTACAGTTGTATACAAAACACGGTTTCAGCTCCGTTTTTATTCCCGATTATTTTTCTAAGAGACATTACACAAGCAGCACGAACAGACTCAAAGGGCCCTCAGTTACCGCGAGAACTTGGCCTTGTGCACCGCCCCCCTCTCGGAACCGCCCCGGGCCACGGCGCGCCCTCCGGGAACAGATGGCGTAGCACGTCGTGTGCTGCCGGGGCCAATCACATCGTTTCTTATTTTCACCAATTTCAAGCCTCCATAAAAGGTGCAAAATGAGACAACAAACACCCGCAAACCCTCCACCGAGAGTCACAAGCTATGAACGCGTGCCCTGCTTCCTCTCTACACACACACAGGTCTGTACTCGTTACTGCTGGTTCAGCTCCGTACCTAAGGCTATGCCGAAGGACAGGCGATAAAACCACAACAATTTTCACTCACCAGTGGTCCTATGGCAACCACACCCCAGCTGGGAAGGCGGCAGTCCTTGTGTGATGGTTTTTGAAACATTCACACGCGGAACTCGAGGCCGGCCAGCAAACATGAAGAAGCATGAGATGCGTGGTAACACGACAGAACAGCACTAAACGGGAAGTCTAGACCAGCGCTAGCACATTTTGTCCTGAAGGGCTGGTATCAACAAACATTCTAGACTTCGCAGACCTCCACGTGCCGCGAGGGACTCGGGGTGGCGGGTCCCGACCCACCTGTTTACAAAAGCAGGCCACGGCTGCACCAGCTCCTCTCTGTCGCGATTGCTCTTACCATTCTGTGAGTGGGCACTGCACCGGTCACATGCCGCAGCTTTACCCAGCTGGCAGACCTCCACGACCCGAGATCCTGACCAGTGCCTGTGCGTGCCGCTGGAGCACACGGGTCCCCGAGCACAGGGCTCGTCCGTCTGCCTACCCCAATGTCCCCAGCGCTTTAGCGCACTCCAGGGGCCTGGTAATGACAGGCTGAGGGCACTGCTATTCTCTGTTGTAATTACCGTCTTCATTTTACATGTGAGGAAACGGACACAGAGAGATATGTAACCCGCCAAAGTCAGAAAGCTGGAGGAGACAGAGATGAGATTCGAACCTAGGCCGGGATGGGGCAATGAGTGCAAGGCAACGGCCCACGGCTTCCTCTTCCTTTAACATTCAGCTCGATTCTTGCCTAGCGAAGCCTTCGTGGCAGCCCTCCTGCCCAGACCCAGACACCACCATCCAGAGCAGCTGGCTGCACTGGACCCCTCTTCCTACGTGTGAGTCCTCCGCGAGCCAAGGTGCATCGCCCGGAAGGGCAGGCTGCGTTCTCCCTGCGCACGCCAACAGCCACTCGGTGACACCGGGCAGCCGCACCGTGTCAGTTCCCTCTACTTCCCGCACTCCCCAAGAAACTTGGAAATCCTGACCCGTCCACTTCTTCCCGCACTTCCCAAGAAACTTGGAAATTCTGACTCGTAAAGAAAGACAGGCAAATTAATTTAGAAATTAAATTTCCCGCATGTAAATTAAAAGTAAGTTGTGTCTGCAGTAAATGCATCACTTTTCAAACCGTTTTCATCTACCTGCTGGCACACCTATCTGCTTCTGACTGTCGGGCAGACCCCTGTGTTTTCCTGCTTCCCCATCTCAGCCACCAGGCAGCCCAGGAAGGAGAAGAGCTGGCCTGTCGATCCCCTGGCTCTGCCCTGACGGAGGGGTGGGTGGGGTGGGGACGGCGGCCCCCCACCGTGCAGCTGTCTCTGTGGCCGGCCACCCACCCTTCACGTTCTGCAAATTCTCCTCCATCAGTAGCAACAGAACAACAAAAAGCCCCTTAACATGTTTGCTTAGGTAGCTAATGTTCAGGAGAGAGAATGGAATTCCAAAAACCAAGTGACTTCAAATGTCCAATAACAGAACAGAATTTTTCCTCCTAGGACCTATTCCCTGAAATTGTAAAGCTCTAACTTTAAAACTACATTAGCTCATAGAATATTGAGAAGTAGGAAAGGCTTTAAGAAAAATCCTTCGTTCCAGGTAACAGGTCAATAAAATAATGGATTGTCTATGCAAGACAAGCTTTCATAGAGGTTAATTAAGCCAACCCGGACTACATCAGGGAAATTGGTAAATCCCTGTCTACGCTCAGAAATTGAGAATTTCTTCAATGTGTACACACACACTACTTGTGTCTGGGTGATGCAGAAACAGAAGCACATAAACACCCCGAACCACACCGTGCTTTGTGCAGAAGACAGGAAAAGCGGCACAACTCACATCGCTCCAGCAGACAGCCAGCACAGGCCCTGTGTGCATCTGCTGGGCTTTCGGGATCGTCTGTCCGCTGTCCTGGACTTCCCAGCAGCGAACCTAGGGCAGGAGACGAGTTAGTGCAGACACAGCCGCTTACGAAGAGTCGCATGCGCGCGACCACCGGGGTCCGACCTGAACGCGGACGGACTGCTGTCCACCTGACCCTCTCACTCGGGGGTAAAGCGGTTGAAATGCATGCGAGCGGCTACCTTCCTGTTCCCGTTTCTAATAACTAAAGTCAGCAAATTCTTGGTTTCCACCTAAAACCGCAGACACCCGTCTCGTCGCTGCCGCACGCGCATCTGCCTGGGAGAGCAGGACGCCGCCCGTGCGCTTCCGGGACCTCGGGCTGGCGGGGAGGCGCTGCGTCCTCCTCTGAACGCTCCTTTGCCTTTTGACGTCATTTTCCCCGATTATAAAAGCAACACATTTCAGAGGTTTTGTAAACATGACAAGAAACCCTACCAGACAGTAGTTGACAGTGGTGTTTCCAGTCTTTCTGTGCACACATTATTTTCTTCAAAAAACGAGATTATATGGTATCTTCACTTTTGCATCGATGACTGCCGCTTCCCTCACTTGCATCAGTTGCCAATAAACATTCTCACATTTCTTAGCAGAGAATCAACTTAAGTCTCTCCTGAAGACTTCCAGAACCTCCACACAGAAACCAAACCTGCTCAGCCCTGACCGCACCCCCTGACTCTCTGCCCACTCAGAAGGCTGTACACCCCCTAACTGGTTTACTTAAAATGTGTTTATTTAAACACACTAAAATATTTCTACAGCAAATTGTGAAGTCGGGAGAGTTCCCATACCCCACGTCCAGTTTCCCTGCTTCCTTCTCACAGCGATCGCCGTGGATTAAGCCCAACTCAGCTGCATTTGCTTGGCAGAGGATGGAGCGCCCTCCCCCACCAAAGAAAGGAACAGCGAGCCCTGCCCAGACTCACAGGGACACACTGAGGGAGCACTTACGTCGTTAGCCCATGATCCCGCGATGAGAAAGTTCCCCGGCAAGGTGGGTGGGCTAAAGGACAGACAACCAATGCTGTCATCAGGAGAGGATGTCACTTCAATATCCTGGGGGGGAAAGGTCGGCGTTGAAATGTGTGCACGTTCCAAATTGCCTTCTTTCTCACGAGCCCCCGCCCGCCCCGGCCCCGGTGGGCTTCCCTTGAGCTCCACAGCTAACTGAATCGGACGTGTCTTACTCTGATCCACAGGGCGACGAGAACAAAGAAGGCGGGGAGAGGGCGAGCACAGCCACGTTTCCGGGTGGCGGCCTGAGCACCCATCGAAGCCCTCGCCTGCCCTCCTTTCCCACAGAAAGTCTCCTTCAACAGTGGGGGCTGGGCCCCAGGAACCTGCAGTTTTAACCAGCACCCCTGGTGATTCTGGTGACCGGGACAGCGGGGGGGGGGGAACGGGACGACAGGACACCAGTGCAGGGGACACGCAGTTTCTGTGCTCCCGTGGTTGTGAAAGCAGCTAGACAAAGTTTCACAGCTTTCTCCCCAAAGGAGCCTCCCCAGCTGTCACCGCGGAGGGCGGCCCTGGCCTGCACTCTGCACGGACCCCGTGAAGCCCGCAGAGGCACCTTCATTGGGTTGTGGTTATCTGTGGTCGTGCTGCCGAACATGCTTGTCCCACTAGTTCCAAAGCCCGAGGTTGTTCCGAACAGGCTCATGTTGGCCCTGAAAAAGCAACGGGAGATGTTAAGGCCAAGTGCTTTCTTCAGTAATAAACACCACTGAGCGGTAATATAAGGCCAACGAAGGCACAGAAGGGATCCAGTCTAAATGGCTTGACGCTAGGTCTCTCTTCAAGAGATCTAAATGTGGTAAGCAGAGTGTTGTTTTAAAAAAATAAACCATTTTAGAATAGTTTTAGGTTTACAGAAAATTGTAAGGACAGGAGAGTTCCCACACTCCCCACACCCAGCTCCCTTGTTTCCGCCGTACATTCACCACCGTTAATAAACCAAAGCAGAGCGTTCTCACCCAGAGGTGAGAAAATTAGCTCGCTCTTTTCAGTGAGGCTCCGAGCAGAGCACCAGGCACACAGCAGCGAGCCAGCAGAAGGCCCCGTTCCCCCAGGTTCCCGCTCAGAGTTCGCTTTCTTCCCGTTAAGCTCTGCACACTGCTTACGGCCGGTACCTCCACACCAAGTTCCTTTAAAAAGCAGCCAATCCTGGCTGCAATTCAGCAGCCTCTTTGTAGAAGTTTCATTACTAACCCATCCAGTTCTGCTTGAGCACCAAAGGTCTTGCATTATGTGTGGGCACCGACCGGCGAGAACCCCTGCATCCCCTCCGGTCAGCCCGCCAGGGACTGGCCCCTGCTCTCGCCAGGCCTTACTTCCCTGCTCTGCAGACACAAAAAATATTAACCCTTTCTCCGGGGGACTCTGAGGATCGAGCCAGATTATATGTGCAGAAGGCGCAGCGCCACACAGCGAGCACAGTAAACGACTCTCCTCTGCAAGGAGGTCGGCCGGCCGTGTACTTTAACTCCCTGATGACCCACACATGTTGGTGCCCCGTGTCCAGTTTTGTCACCAGCACAATTTTAGACCAAGAAGTCGACTGCGTCAGTCACCTCTCCCCAAGGAGCCTCGGAGCCGAGCGACACACTCACTAACAAGGGCAGCGTCTCTGAAGGAGACGACACAGAATGGGAAACTGCTAGGAATCTTGGAAACGGGGGTGTCCAAACTTTTGGTGTCTCTGGGCCACACTGGAAGAAGAGTTGCCTTGGGCCACACGTTAAATACACAGACCCTAATGGAAACTGATGAGCAAAAAAAAGGTTTTAAGTAAATTTACGATTTTGTGTTGGGCTGTGGGCTGCGGGCTGGACCCCCTGTTGGAAAGGCATTTAAGTTTCCTGAGCTTCATGAAAACGAGCAGGTGCAGACGTCCACGGTAAAAGCAACGGCTCTGAGCACGTTGCCGTCTCGGAAAGCGGCTGTGGGACAGGACACGGTGCTTGCCAGCTTCCTCTGCCTTAGACGTCAGCGGTGTACGCGGACCACCAGTTAACGCAGGAGCAGACAAGCAAAGCGACAGCCCAGCTTCTGCAGTCAGAGTCCAGGAACCCGCTGTACGGCCTCCACCATGTTATTTAGCCTTGATTTTCTCACCCACAAAAATAAGAGTCACTAGTACCCGTGTCAGGGCGTTATGGAAACTAAGTGAGCACACACCGGGCTTGAAACTTGTTACTGCTGTTCCTCCCCCCGCTTCCGCGGTCAAGATGGGAGAAAGCCTTTCCGCCATTAGGGAAGAGCCCAGGCCATCCAAGTAGTTATCAGCCCTTGTGGAACGCATGGCATGACACTGGGGACCTCAGGAAGTCGGAAGACCGCCCTCCACCTCCCACCACCCAATCCCCTCCCACTCTGCTCCCAGCAGCAGCCACACCAGCCCGGCTGGCTTCCTTCCCGGCCCTGAACAGACCCTGAACACCGAGCACGTTCATGGCCGCCTCGGGGCATTCCTGCTGGCTGTTCTGGGATAACTCACCCTCCCCCAACCCTCCAGCCTTCTCAGTCTGAGCCTTCAGGTTCCGGTTCACAAGGTGCCTCCTTTTTTGAGGTAACGGAGATATTCTACGACTGCACCGTGGCGATGTTCACACAACTGTATTACACTCCCCAAACTCATCAAAATGTACACACTGGTGTAACTTACAATGAAGTTCTCAGACGTTATTATTTTTTATTTAAATTCACCTCCTCAGAGGCTTCTCTGTCTTCCTAATTTAACACATCCGACTTTCGATCGCCGCCCCCACCCCCTTTTGCTACACAGCACCTGTCATGATCCGGAATCTCTTCAACCAACCCCCTTTCCCAGGAGCACAGCAGGCCTGCTGCAAAGGGGAAGAGCCCTGTCTGGGTTCTTCCCTAAAACACACCTGGGGCGGCCGGCAATTAATAGACACCTGCTAGGGAGCAGTGCATATGCGTGCGTAATAAATGCCTTGTGGAGGAAGACAGAAACAAAAAGACAGACTGAGTCTCAGGCGGTGGTAAGTGCACCGGGGGGATCAGGCAGGGTGACATGGGAGGGACTAAAAGAGGATGGCTCTGGGTAAAGAACGGCCAGGCAAAGTCTCCGAGGAGGTGGCCCGTGTCTGAGGAAAAGCCAGAACTACGCGGGGAACTGCAGAGGCGACAGACTGCCATCAACTCTGTGACGCTTCCCGGTGCCTCAGTTTCCCCACGAGAGAAACGAGGCGGTTGGACTCGAGATGGCCGCTAAGGCCCCTTCCAGCTTTGACGTCATTCCAAGGGGCCACCAAGGAAGCTTCTCAACAGGCCAGCTCGCAGCGGGGCGCACTCCGCCGGGGGGCACCCGGCCTCGGCTGCGCCATGGCGGCGGGTAACGAGGAGAGGCGGCAGGGGGGCTACCTGAGAGTCGCTCTGCGGCGAGAAGCTGGCTGCGGGGACCGGAGGGACTCGGGAGCCTGAGAGCCGACCCCGGTGCGAAGGAAGCGAGGGCGAGATTGCGCGAACAAGAATGCTGGTAGCCCTGGATCTCCCCACGCCGGCGGAGGAACCTTCCCCGATTACTGTGGAGACATCTCGCATGCGCCGCGGAGCCACTTCCTGTGTCGCCCGGAAGGCAAGAAAGAGACAAAAAGGCTCCTCCTCCCGCGAGGCGGTGGCACATGCGCACAAGAGCTATTGACGTCGAGACGAGATCCTTTTGCCAGCACCTTGCGGATTGGTCGAAAGTTCCTGTAGCCGACTGCAAGTAGAGCGAC
The DNA here is from genome assembly GCA_007922815.1 of Macrotus californicus. NCBI lineage: Eukaryota > Metazoa > Chordata > Mammalia > Chiroptera > Phyllostomidae > Macrotus > Macrotus californicus. The sequence goes on along the minus strand of VMDR010000753.1, from coordinate 85,569 downwards.
CGCATTGATAAATCCGCAGCCCTAGCTGGTGGAGGGTAGTGTCTTGTGAGTGAAAAGTCAAACAAAATTCTTTTGCTGCCAATTCAAGTCCAACTCCATCCTCCTGAGAGCCCACATTTCTAGGAGACTCGCAGCTGGGGTTGCGGGGGCACGCTCCGCAGTTGAGCACCAAGGAGCTAGATCAGGTATTTAGGATCGCTTAAGGGAGATTTAAAAAGCTCTGGTGCCCGGGCCTCCTCTTCAGATTCTGATTTAGATGATCTGGGGTGGAACTGAGGGAATTAACGTTTTTAAAAAGCTCCCGAGAGATTCTAGGATGCAGCCAAGATTGAGAGCCTCTCATCTAATGATAGATAAGTAATAGCTCTTTGGGGCACTAGATAGATGGTTCCCCTCCTGTAATTTCCAGAGCAGCTCTACGAGGTAGTTATTGTAATAATCTCCGTTTCATAGAAAAGGAAAGTGAGGCTGGGAGAGGTAACGTGACTTGGCGGAGCTAACGCGACTGCGAAGCAGTAAAGCCCACGAAACCGGCCCTGTGTCTCAGCGGTCTGCCTGCAAACCCTGGCACCTTCTCTGACAAGCCCTCCGCGTCAGCCACACCGTCCCTCATTCCTTCCCAAATGGGTCATCTCGTACCACCCCTCCTTACACTCTGTCTTCTCACAGCCAGCTCAGTGCTTATTATATTCAGCCCCATAAAAGTGTGTTTGCCTCACCTAGCTGCCTAGAGCGTAAACGGTGTGTCTTACTCCCAGGTACATCTTGTTGCAGCAGCAAGCACAGTGTCTTACTTATATTCAGTGTTAATATTTGTCGCATGACCCTGCTCTATGCACAAGGCACCTTTCAGAAGCATATATGATGATAGGGATTCTTGTACGGCACTGATGATTCAGCATACTTTTAAAATTTTTCCTGCTGCTTAGGGCCCTAAGTGACACGCTGCGTTTGCATAGCCCACCCGTGGAGCGGCAGCCTCAGCACACTCAGGCAAACGTGATGGCTAACTTCCCTGGACTCTTCCCCAAGGCTATTATTCAGACACACACTTTCCATGAATTATTTCATGTAATCATAGCAATGACTCTATCTGATAGGTATTACTGTTATCCCGTTTTATGGTGATGAAACCAAGGCCAGGTGGTCACTTGTCCCAGCCAGAGAGGCAGTTGAGTAGAAGTGGGTTTGGGAGGCAAGCAGCCTATCCCCCAAATCTGACTCTACACCCCCACAGATGGCAGACCGTGGAGAGCACCCCACTTTTCCCCCTTAGAAAACAGGACGGGGGATCACCGCAGTCTGTGCACACGGGTTTGATTGAGCCATAGATTACAGGTGAAAAGTTATTAAAAACAAAAAAAAATTGAAACGACGTTTTCGGTGGTGGCTATCATTCACGCTGGTAAGCCCTTTACACGGAGATATTTACGGATGACTGCAGTTTATATTCCATTGCAGGATGAGCGAAAACCGAATATATTTGTAATTTTGTATCAGTTCCTTTTTACTTGAAGTGATCTTCAAATCTTAAACTTTAATTAAAAATTTTAATGTTGTTTAAGGTTTTGCAAAGAGCGGAGTTACAAGGAGGCACACGTTACGTGCAGCTTCACAAGGAACTGGGGGCGTTCAAAGCTGGGGATACAAAGCGGACCCCCGTCCAGTACTCAGTCTCACACACACAACCTCACAGTCTCCCCAGCCTTTCTTTGCGCCCCGACTCTTTCACTCTGTTCCTTAGAACAATGACCTGAAAATGCTCTAAAGAAACATCCACCGCAAACGGTGGGAGGATTTGAGAGCTCGGTAGAGCTTCTGCCAGCAGAGGGCGACCTCAGCCCGTTTTACAGGATCGCTTCCTTGGGCTGTCTCTTTACTGGTGACCTAAGGAACGTTTCTCAATACCTTCCGACCAGCGTTCCGCTGGAAACACTCTTTCGGGCGCATGCACAGGCGGCTTAGCTTTGAAAGCATTTTCTTCCCTTTTCAGCACCACTGAACATCAAGGGTGTCTACATCAAACCGTTCAACTGAGGCAGCCTCACTAAGGGAAGTCGTGGAAATCCTGGAGTGTTTTCTGCCTATTTTGTAGAAAGTGCGATATATATTTTTCCCATGAAATCATGACTTCTGAAACCACTTAGCATCAACAATGACAGTTAAATTTCCCTGAAACGTGAGCAAATCACGGAGCTTTTATTTTACTAGGGTGATTATGAGCCTTTAAGGAAAAAAGATCCTCTGAACATCTTTTTGTTGCATGAAATTTTATTACTTTAATTATAAACAGATTCCAATTCAAATGTTCTTTCTTGATTAAGATGATGGAAGTACTTAAACTACATGCAGATGATGGTGGTAGAGGGGATGTCTGCTGTCAGCTGTCACCTTAAATAGCTGCCAATTCTACAGTAACCCTTTTGGGGAACAAATCTTAAGAATCAGAATTCTAGATGATCCCCAAATAGCTACTCTCATTAATTTTTCATCTGTGCCTGATAAAGATAGGTAGCAATGCCAAACTATAGTGTATTTTTCTCTTTCCATTTTCATTTTCCAAATAAATGATTTAAGTAAATTTCCAGTCATCAACTTGAGATGAATTTAATTGTCCAAATTGAACGTTTCTGCAAGCCTTTTTCAAATTTTAGTTACTGTAGATTTTTCATTCCCTCCCATTTTGGCACTGTATCTTGACCCAGAGATTCTGAGGCTTAACCGTAAGTGAGTCATCTTCTTCACAAAACTTGTCAAAGTTAATGCTATAATTAGATGTTAATGGAAGATGTATGGTATAAATCCAAAGAAAAAATTGTGATTTATAAAAATTTTCCTCAAATTTCTGATAGTCTCACCAGTCAGTCACAGCATACCAGAATGTTCTCAAAGTGAAGTACTTAGTTCTGATGTGACCAGGGAGTATAACATAAGAGTTGACAGCACAGGCTTGCCCTGGGGGCCTGGCTTTGACCCGTAGCCAGCAGCAGGAATTGCAGACCGGCCCTGGGCAGGGTGCACTCCCGGCCACAGGAAGCACTCAGCGTGGACCAGAGTCATGGTTAAAGCATGAGCTCTGGAGCCGGACTCCGGGTTTAAGTCCCAGCTCCACTGCTTAGCAGTCCTGTGACCTTGGTAAAGCTCCTTCACCTCTCTGTACCTTTGCTGTCTCACCTGTGAAATAAGGATGATGAGAAAACCACCTAGCTGATAGGGCTTCTGTGAGGATGAAATTAATGTTTGTAAAACCACCAGAAAAATGCCTGGCACATAATGTGCCACCTAGGATATTTTCTTTTATTGTTACGGTTCCTCGTTGAATAGTTACTAGAACCTCGTGAGCGGAGCCAGCTCCACGGGTGTCACCCTGTGCAGTCACACAGGGTCCCATTCTAAGAAGGGCCCTATGCTCGGTTCAATTCTCTGCTGCTTTTACCTTGGAATTCTCAGTCACTTCTGAACGAGGGACCCTACACTAGAGTTCGCGCTGGTCCTGCTCTCGAGGTAGACCAGGCTACAGCCCACACTTGGCCCCGTTCCGTCTACACGAACAAGCAGCGCTCCCGGCATTCCCACCTGTAAACACAGGTGCACACTCCTGGGAGACCTGTCGTACGATAACGTGTAAGCGGTGGCTGGCACCTGCAAGCTCTCAGAAATGGTACCTGCTGTCATTATTAACATCTCCGGGATAAAGTAGGCAGCCCAGCATTTTTGTCCTTCTCCTGTACATACATTTCTTGCTTACAATTATAAGAAACTTTTCAGGGCAGTTAATAGTTTATTGAAAGTACAGAATAAAATCATGAAACTCATCTGGAAAAATTAAGATATGTTTTCGAGGGAGGTTGAAAGATCACATCTTCACTGTTACAGAAGGGCCTTAATAAAATTTGAGGCTTCTGTAAATCTTAGCACTGGAGAAGTCTTTTGTTCAAGAAACCTAAACTAGAGCAGAATTCCGCTGACTTGAATTTGGGTAACAACTGATAAAACCTTTGAGAAAAATTTCAAATAAATGTATTATTAATAGAAAGTAAGCTCAAAAGCGAAAGAACAAGCACTGAAGACTGCACCCCCCACCCCCCCCAAATACTTACCCACAACAAACTAGGGATTTCACAAGTGAGTGGGAGAGGCGTGGCCCATGCATGCCGCAGGTGCAGGCGAAGGGAAAAGTAACCGAGAGACCACCGGGCACCGGGCACCGTCACGCCTCTGCAACCTCTCAAATCTGGGTGACTGTTTTTGTTGCTGACAAGACGCTTCATGCTTTAACATTCATTGTATTGTAAAAGCACAATATTTTTGTAGACTTTGATAACATGTGAATGTATTTCTTCAAATAAAAGTTAAAAGTCAAAATAACATATTCTTTTACAATTTAGAATAGAATAGAAATCACTCTATAATGAAGGGTAAATAAAGCCTTCTAAAGAAAATCAGAGTACAGCATTTGTTCTGACAAAAATATAATTAATGAAAAAATTTTTATTTTACCTCTGTGAAATTAAGAATATATATTTTTTATGACAGTGTCTACTACTGGAAAAAATACTGAGAATCCTCTTGACGTCACAGGATATATTCTGATATGCTTTCATATCCACCCTCCAAATTTTAATTTGTTAGGTAAGTATACTCTGGAGAGATAATCTGATGACAGGAAGGTCAAAGCTTGAATTTCTGCCTTCATTTTAGAGTCTGCCATTATTTCCATCTGTCAATAAAAGTGAAACAGAGTCTACCAGAGTCCTTGATACGGTTCTGTCAACTCAACAAATGTGTGAATCGAGACTTGTTTTACTCTCCAAAACCACGGCCAGTCTTCAGGGTCAGCTAGAATGTTCTAGAGCAGCAACAGCTAAAAATATCAGGGGGCTACCTAGGGTAGATGCCTTCAGTAACTAGGAATATTCTGGGGTCTTTACAAATCCTTTCTCCCTGCATTAACTATGACACAGCCCTAGACAATGGGTCTATCACTGCGATAAGGACAAGAACAGGCCAGCCCCACCCAGGTGGTCTTGCCTGTTAGCATTCATGCTTTGACGTTTCAGCGACTGTGCACTACCAAACGACACTCACCTTAGTTGCTGGTTACATAAAATTTCAAGGAGGGTATTTTCAAAATGTTATGTGAATAGGTGCTACTGAAGTCAAAGACAGTAAAACATACAACACTTAGATTTTAAAAAGAAACATACTTCTTTTCTCCAACATGGCTGGCAAGTAACATAAGGTCTCTTCAGGATACTGTCCAGTTTCATTTGGTCCCGTTTTGTCAATGGAATTAATTTATCTTTAGGTATGTTTAACCTAGAAACAGATGAAAAAATTAGTAAAAACAAAGTGTTCCTGTAACTTGAAGGTTGCGTATATTTCACTTGTATTTATTGTACTATTCCAAGAAACTCAGAAATCACAGATAAGAAAGTTAGTGCAGATACACCTTTTAAGTGCAGAATTTTGGGGACCTGGCATTCCCCAGACTGACAAGCGACCAAATTCATCGCGGAAGTCTGTTCTGAGTCACTGCTCGTCTCCAGGTCACACTCACAGGACGGCGACAGAAGGCAGACGCTGGCTACACACCCAGCACTGCCGGCACGAACGTTACTGGTGCGCACCCCAAGGCAGCTCCAGAGCTCCGTGGTATGGAAGCGCTGAGGTCCGACATTTCACTCGCCGTGTGGCCATGGTAACACACATGTGGGGTTTTAGGTTCCACTGAGTGCTCACGGCGCTGTGTTCAGTGAGAACGTTCTGGCCCGTGGAAGTGAGTTGTCACTTTTCACTTACTTGCACATGAATGCACACGCATACACAGACCTATCTAGTGTTAAATTTTAAAAAAGTAAATGTAATTTCATCTTGGTATATGTTTAAAAATGGAACACGAGGTTCAGGACTTAGGGCGTGGACTACGTTTGAACTCACAAATGCTGGATTTCCCAGGGACAGCTCCAGTTTCAAAGTCTTCTTCAGTGTCCTCATAATTATGGCCACTTGCTAGTGGCAGCTCCTGGATAGGGTGGCAATTTGATTGGAAGGGGACCTAGAGGATTTCCCTTGAAGCCATGTTTCTGTAGCTAACCCAGTGTTTTTTTAATTTGGTTGTCCATTTACTTGGAGTGGCTTTTGAGAGAACTAATGGAATTTATGAGTTGCAGCTAGAGCTTTTCCAAGCCTTCCACCCTAGTAATGACGAGACCATTTGTCCTGAATCTGTGTTAGAAGTGATTCACACAGTCACCCCTAAGGGACCTTGACCATGACACATAGCACTGAACTGACCAAAGCTTTGATTCACCAGAGTGTAAATACTTAAAAATCAAAAATTAAATGTTTGTTCCTGTGCCCTCGTTTTGTAAGAAGTGGCAATCACCCCAAACCTGTTGATATTCCACATTTAGGAAACAAGCACCCATCACCAGAGTTCACTCCCTGCTTGGAGGAATCTAACCAGCATGTTTAGATTCATTCTCACTGGCCAATTAAAGCAATAGTAAAATTTTTCAAAAGTCCCATTAGCGGAGATGAGTAAAAGTGATGTCCTATGCTGAGGGACAGATGGGCTCTTACTCTCCAGGGAAAGCAAAATCATTAACCAGTCCAGAGGGCGGTCCAAACCTTGAGCGTGTGTGTGCCTCTGACCCAGCGACTCTGGGGAGTCAGCCTGCAGGACTACTTACACCTGCGGGCGAAGACTAGTCACGGGAGGGCCCAGCCAAGCACTGTCTCTCAGAACAGAGTCAGAACCACCGAGATGTCTGACTTTGAGGAACTGGCCAAACAGACACTGGCACATCCAGAATTTGAATTTGGTAATGTAAGACATTCAAATGAGGCCGTAGAAGAGAAATGCATTTACTGATATGGAAAAGTGACCTCACTGTGCTGTGTGAGAAAAGGATTTTACAAAATAATATTAGAATATGAGCCCATTTTTGTGAAAAGCTGTGATTATGCACAGAAAATAATCCACAAAGGTAAACCTGTTCATCTGAAGGTAATTTTTACCTCGTTATTTAACTTTTTCTGTAATGAATGTACATATTAAACTCACCAAACTAGGTTCCCAAACTTTACGTAATCTTAAAATGAGATTTTTTTGAAACTAAAAATTTAAATATAAAATAAAATTGGTTCATATGTCAAATAACGTTTCAATGAATACCATTTAACTAGCATCAATGTCTTATACTTCCCAAGTGTAATACATTTCAAAATATTTTAACAGTAAAGGCAAAACGAAACATGTTTTCTAGCTGCCTGAAAGTTCAACCCACCAAGCCCATGGACGTACCTCAGCGGCTGAGGCAGAAACACTGGTGAACTCTCTGCCTGACCCTGCAACCCTGAGTCACAGTGGGCAGTGCACATCAAAAGCGTTACAGCTTTCCCTTGTGGTGACTTCTGAGGCTTATTGGGAAATATTACAGTGAGTCATTATTTTAAATATCCCAGTTCTACTAACCCGCCTAACCTTTTAATATCCGAAGGGAGGAGCCCAAGCCACCTAATAGCTGGAACTGTGAGATTATGGGCTTCAAAGGACATCGACTGAAACAGAGCAAAAGCGCAGGAGGTGAGGCTGAGCAGCAGACAAGCAGCACCCCTGTTTCGCCGCCACAGTCCTCACTGACCGAGAGCAGACACTCGGTAAGTATATAATGAGAACCAGCGATTTCATGCCCCTGGAGCCCACACAAGTCAGAACATCACCGAGAGCTCCACCAAGCGGGACTTTCAGCAAAGGGTTCTCTGTGGTATTTCTGGACTGTCTATAGAACTACAAAGGAACCCCTCTGACCTGCATGTATTACTGATTGTTGTGGCTCCGTATCTCAACACCTCACTCCATCATCCTTTCCACCTGCTTTAAACATATACGGCAGGGACACTCCAGGGGCATACCAGTGGCCCCCAAACTTGACCGTGCATCAGAACCACTTGGGGGGCTACCCCTACAGATTCTGATTCAGTAGGTCTGGACAGGGCCTGAGATTTGCATGGCTAGCGAGTCCCCAGGGGACGCTGGTGCTGCTGGTCCAGGGCCCCACTTTCAAAACCGCGGAGGTGTGGTCGTTGCAGACCCTCGTGTAGAAATGGGTGCTCATGGAGGGAGGAAAAGGGATTGGCCAAGTCAGGAATCCAGGCCACACATCATGTTCAGCGTGTATTTGTGACCAGACTGCACTGTCCCTGGAGGCCCGAGGTTACTTGGCAGGCCAGCAAAGTGGAGGGTACAAAAGCCTCTGGCCCAGATCTAGTCCCACTCTGTCATCTGTGGTGGCCCTGGTCACGCTGGGAGCTGGGACCACAGCAGGGAAACAGATGGCCCCAGACTAGGACAGCAGCTCCCCTGGTACCTCTGGGGGGCCCTCCACTTACTAGGGGCTGGTAAGTAAGTGCAGAAATAATCCCAAGGAATATAAAATAGCTCAAGAATGGAAAAAGAAAAATACTTTTCTATACTTACCATAGATCCGTACTTATAAATGCACATTATTTCTATGCCTGTTGAAAGAGTTAACTTTATAATTAGACTTCTTCTATATCACAGGTGAGATAATTTTCACTCTCAAATTAAGTCTAACATCTGCAAATTTTATTTTTGTGGACATTACCAACAAAACTAATGGTTCAGTTTAATATGGCTAAATAGCAGTAAGTTGCCTCAAATGATTGCAGTCATTAATTTTAATCTAATAATCATATTCCTTTAAAATATTCATGGCAGTGCTCTAAGAGCAGAAAAGCACAGAACTACAAGCATGATGTAATTGTGCGTAGTTTCACAATTACAATTCACTATTCATCAATTCACTATTGATGTAACAGTTTCGAATATGGATAAGTTACCGTGGGGATCAGCATCCACAAGCGTGACCGTGGGGATGTGAAAGGTGTCCCACAGCTTCTTGACTAGAAGTCTGGTGTTCAGGTCGGGCACTCCCTTCCCCTAAGAGCAAGATTGCAATGACGCATTTTACTTCCAGAAGACAAAATCAATAGAACAACGCCCTTGTATCAGCCACGATCCAAAAGCTGGACCCCCTCACCTTAAATTTCATGTGGTGGGAGACAGGTGTTGGCTGAAAAACTCACGACACACACAACGGGCTGCAAAAGCCCACATGCACTCACACCTCTGACGCAGTTCTTCCAGCCCAAGAACGTATTTCAGCAGACGCAGCGATAATAAGCCCTACCTGCTGAGATGTTCACCGCAGTGCTATTTAAAAATGACACACACACTATAAATAGCCATAATCTCTCAACAGGGACATGGAGTGGCAGCACTGCACAGTGGTGGCATGATCTGTGCCAGCCGTGGGACCAGACAGCCTGGGCTGACACCTCGGCTCTGCCACTTCTCAGCAGCACGAACCTGAACGAACGCCCAAACCTCTGTAGTTTACGGCTACGTGACACCTTATGAGATTATACAGGGATTAAATTACCCAGCCTCGGCGCTTCCCTTGCGTGTGCAGGACTGGCTTCCAGTCGGCCCAGCACAGTGTGAAGGGGAAGAGGACGAGGACGGGCCAAAGAGTGAGCCACAGAGCACGCCCAGCAAGAGACCACCTCAGGGGTTCAAAGACAACCTCTGATGTTTCTGAGGTCTCGGGCTGAACTTTCCGTCTCAGCTTCCAACTAGGCACCACCCGGACTCCCTGCTACCGTCTTCTGTTCCTAAAACTACACTCACAACTGTCCCACGAAGAACCGACCCTTCCTGCTGCTTGTCCTGCAGCTTTCAACAGGTCGTGTGGCTCCACACGGCACAGCAGGGCCGCTGGTACTCATCCTCACCTCCACCGGTCACCTCATCCTTCTGAACTCGCCTCGGGGATGTCCTTTGTTTCAGCCCTTCTCCTTAGCCAGTCCCTTCCTCCTTTATACCGGACAGCCTCCTGGCGGGCTCACCACCTGACCATGATGAGTCCCTGTCACCCCTTCCTCCCCAGTCCCAGACCTTCTGTGAGTGCCTGCGGGACCCAGGCTGCCTCCCTGGCAGAGCCAGGCCTTCCGAGGCTCCCTGCAGCTGCCCCACACCCTGCCTCCACCACACACAGGTCACAGCCACTACAATCACTGTTGACCTAGGAAGCCACGCTAAGTTTAAGTGAGCGAGCTTTTTTCCTTTCCAAACCTAGGTTTTTATAAAGATCTATAAAAGTAGGAGAAAGCCAGCCGGGATAGGGCAGAGGAATCTATTCTACTGTCATTCCACCCACCCACACCCAAGTGTCCTTTGTCCCCACCGCTTTCTGCCCTACCCCAGCACCAGTCATGCACCGCCTAGCCCAGTGAACTCCCCCCGACTCCCTGTGGCAGGAAGCACACACCCCTGTGCTAATGGACACCAGCAGTGCCCTGTGTGGTGTCTGTGTCCTTTTCTGTGTTCTTTGCTGGTTTTATTTTTTATTTTTTAAAGATTTTATTTATTTTTTTAGGTAGAAGGGAAGGGAGGGAGAAAGAGAGGGAGAGAAACATCGATGTGTGGTTGTCTCTCACACGCCCCCCACTGGGGACCTGGCCCACAACCCAGGCATGTGCCCTGACTGGGAATCCAACCGGCGACCCTTTGGTTTGAGGGCCGGAGCTCAATCCACTGGGCTGCACCAGCCAGGGCTCTTTGCTGGTGTTTAAACACTTCTGTTTTTTAAAAAGCAGGCTCCCTTTGATGGACCTGATGAAATCACCTGGCACAGGAAGACAAGGAACGGTGCTTCTCCATCCCACCCGGCCCAGAGCCCAGCTCTCACTGTGCTGTGTACTGTGGCTGAGACAAGGGGCCCCGTGGGGAGGCTGGGAGGGGGACACCTGAAGCCCATGTGCCCTCGCTGCAGTATTAGAAAATCGCTGATATTTACGGATCGGGTCCATCGCCTTGATTTAAATTTTTTTAATGTTTATTCATTTTAGAAGAGAGAGGAAGGGAGAGAGTGCAAAACACATCTATGTGAGAAAGAAACGTCAACTGGTTACCTCCCAGATGCACCCCGATGAAGAGATCAAACCCGCAGGTAGGTAGGTGCCCGGACCGGGAGTCAAACCTACCACCTTTTGGTGTACGGAACAATGCTCCAACCAACTGAGCCGCCCGACCTTGATTCCGAGGCTGTTTAAATGAACACTTTTGAGCCCTGGCCGGGTAGCTCAGTCTGTTAGAACGCCATCGTGACACGCCAAGGTTGCAGGTTCCCTCCCTGGTCAGGGCGTGTACCAAGAAGTAAGTAATGCGTGCATAAATAAGTGGAACCCCCCCAAAAAAATCAATGTTTCCCTTTCTCTTTCTCTCTCTCCCCCCTACCTTCAAAAAGTCAATTAAAAAGATCAGATAAACACCTGGGAGATTCCCGTCTATGGCCCACAGAGTGCATCACACCGAGGAAAGAACGCTATCCACGCTGCACAGATGACACCACAGACCCTCTCACCAGTCACCAGAGTGCTGTGCTAGTTTCGGAGCCGTAGTAAAGGTGGGTGCTGTACCGTGACCATGATGCACGGAGACATCTTGTTGCAGAAGTTGTCATCGAGCAGTCGCTGAAATGTCGCATCTTTTTCTACAATTAATAGAAATTTTGCATCTGTAATTAAATCTGTGAAGTTAAGGTGGACAAACTTAAGGCAAGAGTGTTTCAATTTAACCAACTAAATAATGGTGCCTATAGATCAATTCTAAAGCAGCTATAGATACAGAATTTCCATTTTTACCTTGAAATAGGTAAGATATTTATTCACGTATGTAGTTACCTCTCTCCTACCGCATGGCAAGCTCCTATAAGAACCCTACAGAAGGGGCCATGGTGTGTGCTTCTTGGCCACTATAGGGTCTAGCTTGGTGGTTACACACCAGAGGACTTAATTTATCACAATAATGAATCAATGAACCTTCCAGAAGTTTAAATAGTTTTTCCATTCAAAGGATACTCCAGATTCCTTGAATATTAGATGGCACAGCAACAGCCTAAGTTAACAAAACAAGACAGTTTTTATTTTAGATAAAAAGAGAGTATAACTGCATTTTTAAATTTATCACAAAAATCCTATATTTTCATTTTTAAAAAAATATACCTGCCATCAGAGGTTTACGCCTCAGTATGAAAACAACAGGAAATACTTATGCTTCAGTAAGAAAACAGACACAAGACCCAAGCCACTTCCCAGCAGGTGAGAACTTCTTGAGAACGTTGAGGATAACTTTCTGGCTTAAAAAGCAGAAGCAGGGGAGGGAACGACTTCCTTGGGCAGGACCTCACAGGCACCGCGCCCTGTCCCCCTTTCCAAACTGGCGCGCGGGCCCTGCTTACACTGCTCCTTTGCTACTGCGGGCCTCCTACATACCAAAGCTGAGCTAAACAATTTAGTTTTCAGCATACTAATTTCAGAACCAGAAAGTTTTTTTAAAGAAATTTTGTTCTTTATTTTTAGAGAGGGGAAGGGAGGGAGAAAGAGAGGGAGACAAACATCAATGTGTGGTTGCCTCTCTCATACGCCCCTACAGGGGACCTGGCTGGCAACCCAGGCATGTGCCCTGACTGGGAATAGAACCTGCGACCCTTTGGTTTGAGGGCCAGCACTCAGTCCACTGAGCCGCCACCAGCCAGGGCCAGAACCAGAACATTTACATAAACAAACTAAAGATTCCCCAAACCACCATGCTAAAATGGCCAAGCCACTCTCGATCTGAAAACAAGTCCATTTTTAAAAGAAATGTGTACATGTATTTCAATGGCACTTGACAAGCGGCATATTTTAAAACTATACCTATTCGCCCTTCAGTTTTATTTTACAACCTTAAGCTCCAAACTACACAGCAGGCAGGAGACAGAACAACTTCCTAAAATGCGGGGTCGGAGAGGGAGCCCACATGTATGACAGCCCCAGGCCACTCACTGTCGCACAGCTGCAGTGCACTTTGGTGCCGTCTTCCTCCATGTACCTTAAGTTGCCAGCGATTAAACCTTTTGATGTAGATAACTAAAAAAAAAGACATATCTGAAAACTTCTTCACAAGTATATTTCATGCTGCAAAGTCATTCCTCATGCGTACCTGCTAAAATATATGTATTTTTAGCTCAGTTTGTAATTTAAGACATAGAGGAGAAAATATGTAAATGCATTCAGAAATGAAAAACATTTGGTAATTCATCTATTTTGGTCCCATTCATCCAAGGGAAATATTGAAAATATATATTTAAATTTACAGTGAGAAAAACATAGTATCAAAAATATCAAAAGGCGGCACAGATCACATTTACTCTTCTACTATAATTTGTATGCGGACATTTGGTCTTAAAATGAAGTGTTTGGTATTAGACGCCACTCACTATATGGAGACACCTCCTCGGCACCCTCAGCATACAGGAAATGTCGTTGATGGTGCGGTCCACGACGGCCTGGCTACCAAAGAGCTGGCTGTCAGTGTAGTACACATCTCTGTGAAGGGTTAAACTGCCATTAGCCGTGTTCCCTTTGGGTGCGCGAGTGCTGCCGCTGTGCGTGCAGGAAGCTGTGACTAGATGAAACAGTAATCTGGCGTGTGGGTAAAAGTGATCTATTATCCAGTCTAGTTGGACATAACTTTTCAAAACATATAATGGAAGTTAGTCTAGCTAAATCTTGCATTGCACTTTTTAAATTACTGATTTATTTAATTTTAAAGATTTTATTTATTTACCTTTAGAAAGAGGGGAAGGGAGGGAGAAAGAGAGGGGGAGAAACGTCAATGTATCAGAGACACATTGAGCAGCTGCCTCTTACATTCCCCCAACGGGGGACGTGGCCCGCAACCCAGGGATGTGCCTCGACTGGGAATCGAATTGGTGACCTTTCGGTTCATAGGCCGGCACTCAATTTGCTGAGCCACAGCAGCCAGGGCTCACCCTGTGTTTTAAAGAGTAATTTACCAGAACAATACACTTACCTTTTGGTTGCATAAGTGTCGCTCTGTACTAGTTTATAAATCATGGACAGTATTTTAAGAATTAGAGCTGGAAAATAAGATTCAATAAACAAGTTATTCATCATTTCTCTAATTCAAAACATTTAATGGTCACCGGTTATTTTCCATAACATTACAAAAATTCTTTCCAAAACAGAAGTGGTAAGTACAGAATATAATTGCCTGAAGAATCAGATAAAATTATTGCTCAATGAACAGCAAAACTGAGACAATACTTTTCCACCAAATCATGTACCTTGAAAATTTATTTTGGAATTACAATTTACTTCCATGGTTAATGACGATACAAAATTCTATAAATGTGTTTCAAGTACGATGGTGGTTTATTAAAGAACAAGTAAAATTATTTAACTAGGAATAACAAAAACCCTGAAAGTAACCAAATTCATTTATTACCTAAAGCTAAGAAAGATGAACTCACCAAAATTTTTGACTGATTTTGGTGAATCACTTTTGATTTTTCTTGTGGTACAATGAGATACCATCTGAAGACCCACAGAATCTTCAAACCTGTCATTTTGTTTAAAGCGAGGGAATAAAATAAAAAACAATTAATTTCTGAATTCCAAACAATATACACTTAATGCCCTCTTCTGCCCATCATTCAAATCTACATTTCTTTGCAATGTAAATGTTAAAGCTTTAGGATAGCCTAGGTTATAAGTTTAGAAAACTCCAGGTGATATTTGGGTAGTTAGTGCTCTAACATATAAAGGCACTAAAGAAAGTGTTTAAAATAAGTGAATTACAGACCTTTGATTATGATGTGTGTGTGCGTCTGTGTTTCTTTCCTGGGAAGACATTCGGTGCATGTGAAACTATTTTCAAATATTTCACAATTAGCATTTTGCTAATTTTAACAATTTACTCAATAACTTTACTCAATTTAATAAGTTTTGAAATATTTAATTTCTGATTTACGTCCCAAGGAACATGAAACGAAATCATTGCTGAGGATGCTAAAGTGAACTACCGAGCCTGTCCTAACGGGGGCAGAAGGCACCCGGCAGACAGGCCAGTTGTCAGGGGCTTCAAGGCTTGTTGCAATTCATCTTGCAAAATACAAAGCAAAACATGATTCAAAAGCTTAGGTTTTATATTCGTTATATTGATCATAAAAGAATTCTTAGTGACTTCCAGCCTCAAAATTACTTTTGTTCTGTCTCTGTGACTTTCACGGAGAACTACTTTTGCAGTATTCTTCATTATTTAGTGGCGAGATTCTACAGGCTGAGGATCTGAGAAAAACAAACTGTGTAAGTAGTTTCCAGGACTTTGATTAAGCTGTTTGTGGACTTTACCCGCTTGGACACATGACTTAGCAGGGGAAGACCTGTTAGGAGAACGAGCCTTTGAAACATGCTCTGTGTTCAGGACACATTCGTTTTTGTCTCCGTATCAGGACTGGTTGTAGGTCCCCAGAACAAGTGGCTGGCTTTCTCAGCACGGAAGGGAATGGCCCTCTCTGAGTGCTGGGAAGCTTAGCTCTAATCTGGGAGCCCATTTTCAGCAGGACTGTAAGACTTCATCATGTGCATTGGAATTCCAACCTCTTCCAGAGCTCTCTGTTCTCTTCCTTGCATTGCTTCCCTTTGCCTTATCTCTCGCACCTACTTCGGTTTATGGTGTGTATATTGTAAAATCCCTTACGTCCTTTTGGGCAGGGGTAAAAGTGATTTAAAAAATCCGACGAGACCTCTAACTTGAGTGACTTCAAATAAGGACATAGACACTGCATTTAAAAATATAAAAAATGCCAAATGCCCACTTTATATTTTCCCAGGTCGACCGGTTGTCTATCGTGAACGCAGGTGCTTCGTTTCTTGACAAGCTTGTGATTATGTCTTGGATAATATTTTCTATCGATGCAAGAACCTCAGAACTGAAACAATAAACACACCGTCACTGTATCTTAATTCCAAATCAGGCTTTTACAATAGGCAACATTTCCCCAGATTGGCGCTGAAATTAAAGAGTTGTGCCCCTGGTAGTTTTGTAAGCCTCAGCAGTCCCTGTCGATGATGTCTCCCACTAAACTCCGGTGACATCAGTGTATCACACTGACACCGAGGTGCGGTGCTGACAGCGGTCGCTTAACAGACATTTCATTTGCTTGTAACTTTCCTTTTCGGACAAGTACCCATTGAAGTAGTATTTCCCTTTTAGATTAATGACTAGACAATACAATTTATAAATACAGTTTAATCTGCCTTTCATATTCACCTACTTAAATGCAACCCTGTTGGCTTTCCATACTACCGCTTCAATGAAAAATGATGTCAGACTGGCTCTGAATTGAATCCCCAAAACTGCAGTGCAAAAGTACGCAGATTTCAAAAGAAACACTTCTTTTTGTCGCTAATTACTCTCACTGATCTCCTGCCTTAAAATCGGCTCCTTTGAACTGCAGTGATTAAAAAAAAAAAGTCTTCATCACGACTGCGAAGACTTGGCGACTACACTGCCGCTGCACAGCAGACCACGGGTCCCCAGCTGGGGGCCACGCTGCCCGGTACCAAGGCCGCGGGCGCAGCTGCCGAGGACGCACAACCCACACCCGGCGACCTGGCGAGCACGCAGGTTCTGCTACACTCCCCTGGAACCGCACACTATCAGAAAATAAGACGTAAAACATTTATTGTTTCCTAATGTCGGCCGGTACACTCAAATATTCATTTTTTCCAGTTTTTGTTTTTTTTTTAATAAGTGGCAGGACCGACTCCGAGACACACGATTAGACGAACCTGACTCTGAGACGGGAATGGGGGGTGCTTCCAGCGCCCCCATTCCCCCCTCCCCTCAAACTAACCCTCGGGTAAAAACTTGTCTGCTGGCGGGTCTTTCTTTTTTTTCTGATGGCTGGTTGGGGCTTAAAAAATAATACAAATAAAAGACAGCCACGTAGGCAGGCCGAGAAAGCCCGCCGACGGACCAGAGCCGCAGACCACGGCGCGCAGAGCAGACGTGCCCGCACCGCCCGCAGCTCCGGGCCGGCGGCGGCGGGAGCCGTGGCGGGTGCGGGTCGCGCTCGCCCCTGCCGTCAGAGAAGCCGCCCCGAACACGTGCCCCGTCTCCGCTTCCGCGACAAGAAAACCGCCGTTCCATGGCAAACCACCTAAAATGTGCTCATTCCGATGCAACACGTTCATTGGGAGGTCACCGCATTCATCTTTTCTCTCGTTTTCTCTTCCAAAAACAAAAAATAAAAAAAGTCACAAAAACTCGTTTAAATTTTATCAAAAAAAAATTTTTTTTTTTTCCTCCGTCAACTATGCCCGGAACTCCCGGACCCAAAAGGCACCCACAAGCCCGGCCACATGGACGCTCCTGGAACATTCTGGAAGGCACCGGGGCGCGGGCTCGCGCGAGGCCTTCCGCAGCTAAGTCCGCACCGGAAGCCGGGAGAGGACGGGCCCTGCGCATGGCGCCCACTGCCGGGGCCAGGGGCTGGCGGGCCAGGGGACCCCCCCGGCGGCGTCAACCTCCGGGAGGCACCCTTGGCCCCTCATATCGAAAGGCCAGAAGATGCGGCCGGACACTTCCCGACACAGCACCTCAAACCCTGCGCCAGGCCGCGGGACCTTCTCGCTTTCCACCTCTTGAGCACGTGACACCCCCCCGCCCCCCCCCCACCGGCACCGCGGAGCCCTCGTACCTGGAGGCCAGGGGCGTCCCCACGCCCGCGGGCTCCCCACCGCCTCTCCTCAGGGCGGCTAGCAGGGAAGCCCTGTGCTGGTCCAGAGCCTCGAAGAACGAGGGCTCAGGCCCCATGGGCGCAAAAGCCATGAAGATGGACTGCGAGGAGACAACTCCAAGCGCAGGACTCCAGCTGGGCCCCAAATGGCGCACGCTTATGGCCCAGGCTTTTCCCGCGCTTCCTGGTTGAGGCCTCATGCGTGCGCGCGCACCTCTTCCGAGGCCCCCCCCCCCCCCCCCCCCCCCCCCCCCCCCCCCCCCCCCCCCCCCCCCCCCCCCCCCCCCCCCGACAGACGCATGCGCAGAGCTCCTCCCATCGAGGGGTGCGCACGCGCGCACGCAGGGCACTCGCAGGCGAGGTCATACTTGACTGGCAACGTGTTGGGTCCTTCCTGGGGAGTGTCCTGGCAAGGAACAGGGATCAGCAGGGGTGGGGTGTTGGACCCAAATTTCATGGAAGTGCGTTCATGTTTTTGTTTTCTTTGGCTGTGTAGGGAAAGTGGTGCTAGCGATTCGACCTTGTGACAAATACTGATGGTGACTCAGTGACGTGGCAGACGCAGTGCTGGGCAGTGGGCTCAGCTGTGAGCACAGCCAGCGAAATCCCTGCCCTTCCTGACGTTTGTGCAGGGGTGGGGGGCTTGCACAGCCCGCTTCACTGCGCTGCTCTCTGCAAGGTCTCCTAACCAGCCCCGCAGACCCCTGTGGGGCTCAAGGCCACATCGCCATCACCGGGGAGGGGAAAGTGAGGTCCCCAAGGTCGGGCAGGCCTGGGTTAAGGCTTAGCAGATTAAAATACAGGACACTCGGCTAACTTCGAAGTTCAGATAAACACTGAACACTTTTCCTTTCTTTCTTTTTAGGGTAACTAGATCCCGTGCAATCTCCGGGACAAACGTTTACGAAAAATGTATGATTGTTCTGGAATTCGAATTTAGCTGACGTCCGGTATTTTATCTAGCGATCCTGCCATTGGACCACGCAGTCCCCATGCACACTGGGTGAGCGGCGCCTTTCTCCCTGTTATCTCCGAGCCTTCTAGAACAGAGGAAGCCCCAGGGGAGGGGTCTTGCGTCTGGGGGATGATGTCCTTGAGAGAGGACAGTGGGGACAGACCCTGGAGCAACTTGGCTCCCAGGCTTGTGGGGGCCTGGTCTGACTGGGACCAGGGGACTTTGCCCCAGAAAAGCCCCTGGTAGCAGGCCCACTCAGAAATCTATTTGTTCCCTCAGTTCCTGGTTATTGCATAGTTTAAAAACAAAACCTGCTTTGCCTCCATCAGTAATGATGGGCTTCCTCTGCTCCTAATGGCTGCCAATGCCAAGCATTGTGCTGGGTTATCACAAACACTTGCTCACCTTCCACCCTGGGCAGGGAAGTGGTAGGGGCTGAGGACACAGCGGTGAACAAAGCAGGCAGAATCCTCACCCTTCGCTGGTTGGGGGGGGGCGGCTGGGATTAATGGGTGAACACGGGAATAATTAAGTGGCGGGGTCAGAAGTGGACTTATATCAACAGCCATAAGCGGTAAACATTTTTATCCCCATTTCACAGATAAAGAAACTGAGGCATGGAGAGGTTGGGCAGTTTGTGCAGGATCACACCCCGGCAAGTGATGGAGCTGAGAGGCAGATCTTGACTCCAAATTTGAGTTCTCAGTGCCAGGATATGAGGCACCGCTGATGGTCTGGCTGGGAACATGTCATAACTTTGCAGGGGCATCTTTGGTGATGGAGCGATGCCCCTGGCCTCAGTTCTCTCATCGCTCAGATGAGGGCATTGCAGCAGGTGGGCTCTCCTTGGTTATCAGTAACGAGGAACAAACAAATAAAGGCCTTGGAAGGGAGAGGTCAGATCAAAGACATCCACGAGACTTATCTGGGAGGTGCCTCTCTCCCGGGACCAGAACCATCTGTGCCCTTGTCTCTGTGTCTCATGAGGACAGACCCCTCTATCATGTGTCATTCTACTCAGCTAGGAGCCAGTGGCCTCCCTAGATTTGACATGAAATGAAAGGTCCTGAGCTGGGCAGGGGTGGGGGCGGGGGCACAGGGAGTGGATCAAAACAGTCAAGGGAACAGATGCATGGTAACCCCGCATTCCTGCAGGGAGAAACCACCAGGTGGGGCCTTAAAAGGTTCCCACCATGGCGGAGCAAAGTGGGAGGTATTCCTGCATCCCCCCATGCAGCTGTGGCTCTGCCTCTAGGTAGCCAGCCCCACTCAGGTAACTTCCATATGTGGTACATGCACCACCTCCATGGCACATTTCCCGGGCTGTGAGAGGAAACTAGGAAAAGCATTCCGCCCCTAGCAACAGACTGCAGGTGGAACCGGCAGATACCACTGTCCAGGGCAGTCCCCCATGCACGATACTCCATTCTCTCTTCCTGTGGGCCGGCTGTGCTCGGTACAGACGGTGCTCACGCTGCACTCAGTTGAGAAAATGAAAAGCTTTCCCCCAACCTCACTTTCCTCCAAACTCAATCTGACGTCCTGGAAGCTGTCTGAGGGCCAGAGCCTCCATGTGGGTTGGAGAGGACATTGGTTAAATTAGGCATGAGTCTCTTCTATTCTATTTTATTTTAATTTAATTTATTTTTATTCTTATTTTTATTTTTCATTTTTTTAACCTTCACCCAATCATATGTTTATTGATTCTAGAGGGAGAGGAAGGGAGGAAGAAAGAGAAACGATGTGAGAAAGAAACGTCAGTCAGTTGCACCCTGTACGCATCCTGACCAGGGATCGAACCTGAAACCCAGGTATGTGCCCTGCCTGGGATTGAACCGGCCATCTTTTGGTGTATGGGACAGTGCTCCAACCAGCTAGCAACCCAGCCAGGGCTAGGCTTCATTCTTGAATGCAGGTCTAACCTGCCAAAAAAGGGAAAGAAGGTAGGGAAGGATGGGGAGGCCCTCATAGCAGCCCAGACAGGAGAGGATGCCATGCTTGTTACATTTAAACAAGGTGATTTCCTTAGCAAATGTAAATGAACGTTAACATAGTATAGATGCTTGAGACAAGAAGAGAAAATGCCGTAATAATTTCTTCACTTCTTGGGGCTTTATGAGGTGTTTTTCTCTGTTTTATTTTTTTTAGCTTCTAAAAAACTACAAAAGTGATACATGCTTTTCATGAAAGAGTGACAAAGTTACGAAGTAAATGTGAGAGAAACCCCCTCTCTGCTGCAGCCATGCCCTGCCCCACCTCGGTTTGTGCTCCCCGGACTGCCATCCTTCAGACCTGGGAGTTACTCCCTTTTGCCCCAGGGCCTTTGCACTTGCTCTCCCCTTAGCAGCTTGGAACGCTTTTTTACTCTTCGCTCCCCATGTCCAGCCTGGCTCATTCTCCTGCATCCTTCAGATCTCCATCTGGACATCTCCCTGGACCACCTTCAGGAAGTCTTGACCCCTGGCTTCCCATGTCTGGACATGCTTACGGGCCTCCACTCCATCAGCCCCAGGAGAGCGGGGCTGACTCATTCTCTTCTCCACAGGCCCACGGTGTCTGGCACATGAAAGGCACTCAGTACTGTTTGTTGAATGAATGAGCAACTCCCAATGGGATTATCTTTGTTATCTATTTATAACATCCCAGGCATCTTTCTACGATGCCTGAAGAAGCATAATTTTTTATGCAAATAAGATCTTATTCTACGTTTTTCTGGTATTGCGGCCACCGATCATGATAGCAACTGCAGTTTGCTGATGGTCAGACGCTGGGCCAAGAGCTGCACACGTACAATCTCATTTACTCCCTCCCCCCATTTTACAGGGAGAAGCTGAGGCTCTGAGAGGCAGAAATAAAACTGCTGAGTATCATAGGGATGCAAAGGACAAGGTGCTGACCGGAACGGTGTCTCCGCTCTCAGTTGCTACATGAATTTCCTCAAAGTTAGGGTAATTCAGTGTTGAGGTAGGGTAGTTTAGTGATGACCCACCAGGGATCATATAGGTGGGTGTATGATGTAAAGTAGATCAGTAGAAGAAAGTTAAACTGAATTTTAATAAGCTCAGCAGAATATCTGTAAGTCCGTGGGTTGCCTCATGAATGAAGGCATGTTTGTTTTTGTCGAGAAAGTGCTAGAATGCATCACCATGGACCCACTATCAGCTTCTGGGACTGACAACTCATGGCCAACCTTTTCATCCACAGCCAACCCCTTCTTAGCCCTCTCTTGAGATTTGGAAGCAAATCCCAAGCATCCTGTTATCCACAAGTATTTGAACATGTATCTCTAAAAAAGAAAGAAAAAAAGACTTTTTAAAAATAGCCATAATCCCATAATCACACCAAAAGTTATGTTCACAATCATTTTTAATACCACCAGATACCCCATCACTGTTGAAATGTCCCCAGTTATTTCTGGAATTGTTTTTATAGGTTGTTCTTGTCAAAGTGCAGATAAGGCCCACCCATTCATGGCTGTTAGTTGATAAGTCTCTTAAGTCTCCTTAAATCTATTGGTTCCCCTCTTTTCTTTTCTTGCAATTTATGTTGAGGACACTGAGTTGCTTGTCCCCAGAGAGTTGTGTGCCATTAAGAGTTTGTGAATTGCGATCCCGTGGTGTCATTTAACATGTTTTTTCATCCCTGGTATTTCCTGTCAATTGGTGGTTAGACTCAGGGGCTTGATTGTTTCTGGTTTGATCTCTTTTTCTTTAGTAAAATATTTCATAGGTGGCTTCAAATATTTACGACCTCCAGGAGGGCCTTCCAGGACCTCTGTGGCTGGGGCCCCCAGGTTGAGAAGTTCTGAGCGAGTCTGAGCCTCTTGTTAACAGCAGGAGAAGCCGAGCCTGGGGGGTTCAGTTGTGCTCAGCAGAATCCTGCACAGAAGACCAACCCAGAGGAAGAAGTCCGGGGAGAGCTCAGGGCCGTCCTGTGGCTCTGCCGGGAACGCTCCCTCTCCGATTGCTAGCACCCTAGGTGGCTTCTTGCCACCAGCCTGACTCATCCTGTCTGATTTTTATTTCTCTTTCCTTCACACCCCAACAGGGCTGCTAATTCCCCCCTTCCCCACACACCCCCTCTTTGCTGGAACCGCTAAAGCCATGACCCAGAGACACCCCACCACAACTGTTTCCAATCCCGCTCTAATGTCCAGTCCGTGCTCCGTTCGAAGGATCAGTTGACACTGGATAGAGACTTGCTCTGATGTAAGGAGACTCGAAAATATCGCAAGTTGTCCTCGTCCCCCCCCTCTCTGCTGCTGCTTTTTCTCCTTTTATTATTTGTGTTCTGTCTTAAAGACTTCTTGGCAACTGGTTTGGATAGCAGGAGGCCTTTTCTAAACAACCAGCAAGCGTGTTTGGTGCCCAAAGCCAAGGCGATAGAAACTCCGAAGGTGTTCTTCCCTCCACTTCCCCATCTCCCCCCCGTGCATAGGCGCACGCCAGAAGGGCTTTCTGATTCGCACAGTGACAAATTCGCGATGCATCCAGCACACAGGCACATGTGCCATCCTGGTGCCCGGGGCCCTTCTAGCACTGGCGATTCAACAAAGACCAAGACCACCAAGTGCCCACGCACACATTGCTGGTATTTTGATGGAGAAGTCAGCCTATAAAGAAAAAACTGAGTACGCAGCATCAATGAATTTCATGATGTGTTACAGGGAAGATGGCTCAGGGTGTTAGGAGGACAAGTGGGTGGACAGGAAACAGCAAAGAAGCGTGCAGAAAATGAGGAAGAGCTAACTGTGGGACGGGGCACAGAGCACCCCCACGGGGCCCTGAGGAGGGTGTGTGTGGGAAGCGTCAAGATCAGAGAGCAGGCGGGTGCCGCTGCGGGCGTGGGTGCGACAGGCAGTGGGAGGGGAAGGAGGTACAGGCACGCCTGGCCCTCTCAGCCGTGGGCAGGGACAGGGACTATGCTCTAAGGCAGTGATTCCAGCCTGGACAATTTTGTCTCCGTGGGACATTTCACAACATCTAAGGACATTTTTGGCTGTCACAGCTTGGGGCAGGGAGTACTGCTGACATCTAGTGGGTAGAAGCCATGTCTGTTAAATGTCCTACAGTGCCCCAGGCAGCCCCACAGCAGAGAATGAGCCAGTCCCAAATGTTCCCAGTGCTGAGGCTGGGACAGCCTGGTCTCAAGGCGGCAGGAGGCCTGCGGGGAGTTGGAAGCCAGGGACTGATGAGACCCGTCCTAAGAAAGGGGAGTGATCGCAGGGAGTGAGGATGGAGATGGTGAGATTGGGGAAGGGACCAGGGCACTGTCCTTGCAGCTGAGAGAAGGCAGATGTTTTGGGATTCTCTTTATTAAAGAAAGCCATGGTCAAGCATGTTTTGGAAAAGCTGTACGTTACATCAGGATAAGCGATCTGGCATGAATCTAGCTGGGTTCAAATCTTGGCTTTGCCACTTTCTAGCTGTGTCATCTTGGGCAAGATTCTCAACCTCTCTGTGCCCCAGTCTCTTCATTTGTGAAATGGGGATACTAATGGTAGCTACCTCATAGTGTCAGTGTGAGGGGTGAATGAGTTAATACGTGCCTGGCATATTGTGAATACTCAAGAAGCATGGTCTATTATCCAAACATGTGCCTCTTAGGAGGGTTGCCATGCGTTGATGCACAGTGAAGTCTCTGAGAAGTGCGGTAGCAGAACTATCACTGATTTCCTGACTGATTTAAACTTGCTTAACCCGCGTTCGCCAAACTCACTCTCTCCTGAGTGTTCCTCATGAGCACCCAGAGAGCCTTAGAGCACGTTTTAAGGACAGCTTCATTGAGATGCAATGTGTGTACCATTAGGCCCACCCTTTTAAATCATGCAGCTCAGTGGTTCTCAGCACATTCATGGAGTTGTACGCCCACCCTCACAGTCTAGATTTGGAACATCCGTGTCCCCCAGAAGAAGCCCTGCCCCCATCAGCAGTCACCCCTCCTTCTCCCTTCCCCCGGCCCTGCCAACCACCGACATGCCTTCTGTCTTTACGATTTGCCCGTTGTGGACTGTTCGCACAGGTGAGATCACACAATATGTGACCCTTTGTGACCAACTTCTTTCACTTAGCAGCGTGTTTTCGAGGCTCACCCTCGGGGTAGCATGGTTCATTCCTCTCTGTGGCCAAGCTACAGCCCACTGTGTGGGTGTGCCGCATCTTATCTGCCCATCCATTAGTCGACGGGCACTTAGGTTGCTCCCACTTGTGTGAATGATGCTGCTGTGAGCATCCATGCACACACTTTTGCGTGGATGTGCTTTTATTTCTCCTGGGTGTGCACCTGGGAGCGACATTCGGGGTCACGTGTGATGGCTCTGTGTCTGATGTTTTACAGGAGAGAGTGCTCTTTGGGATGTGTGGGTGCTGCCAGTCGCCTGCCCTGGCATTTTCCTTTCTCCTCCTTGCCCCCCGGCCACCATCCTCCGCCCGGGTGCAGGTCAGAATGTTGCCACTTCCCAGCTGTGTGATCTTGAGCAAGTCATTTGCACGTCGCTGGGCTTCCACTTCTCAGCCCTGAAGTGAGGAGAAAGAGGAGATGAAATTATTTATGTAAAGCGCTCACTTTAGCACCTGGCAGTCAGCCAGCCGACGCTGTACTATTGTGAGTCGTACCCGTGAGTCCGCGCTGTGAGGTCCTGTTGATAGAAGCATTATGTATCGATGGATGGGGCAGGTCCGATTGCAAACGGTGGTGTGACGAGGGTTCCTGTGCTCGTCTCCCAGGTAGGACATAGGACATGACATCTTCACCTCCACCAGAGTTTGCCAAAGGAATCTCCAAAGTGACCACAGTGGTGTGCACTCCCAGTGGATGTCCCTGTCATAGCCGTCCTTGCCCCCTCCCCTTGATAATATCGGTGTTATTTACTTTCTTCCTATTTGAGATTGTGTGACGATGTCACCTTATGCTTCTGATTTGGATGCCAGGCACTTTTCCTGGATTATTTCATTTAGCACCTGCAGATACCCTTTGACATAGGACCTAATATCCATCCTGTGTTGCCGACAAAGAACCAGGCTTTGAGAGGTAAAGGGCCGGCCCAGAAGATGTGAGCTCGGTCCATCTGGCTCGATGCCTGAGCTCCAGTCTTAGCTTTACTCTGCCTCCCATGGAGCCCAGGCCTGGCAGATAAACACACACAGAAAAGACCTCAGGGGGAATGTTTAAGACCATTAAGAAATTTAAGAAACATGTTCATCCTTTCATTTAACAAATATTTATTGAGCATCTACTCTGTGCCAGGCCCTGCAAACAAAATAAAGTCCAGCGGGGGAGACCGAGCTGTCTGTATTCAATCTGTAATAGCACATAAACTTTAGGAAGAAAAACAAAGCAGGGTGAAGGGGCTGGACAGCGACAGGGGCAACGTGTCTGTTGGGTGGTCAGTGAGGCCACTCAAGGACGGGGCATTTGTGCGGAGAACAGACCAAGGTGAAGGGGTGGTCCAGGAGGCCACCTGTAGCCAGAGCGTTCTTGGAGGAGGGAACAGCAAGTACAAGGCTTTCAGAGGGAGCATGATTGGAATGTCTGAGGAGCAAAGAAGCTGTGGGGGGGCCAGAGTTCTAAAGGTGGCGTCCAAGGCCCTCCTCCTTTGGTTATTTCCAAACAGGAACCTAGGTGCTGCTGTGAAGGGACTCTGCCTTTGTAACTAGAGCCCCCAGTCAGTTGGCCTTAAGATGCAGAAATGAGCCAGGCGCGCGTCACCTAATCAGGTGAGCCCTTTAAGAGCAGACAGTGTTCTCTGGCTGGAAGCATGAGAAACATTGGATGTGCTGTGGCTGGTTGAAGACAGAGGGAGCCATGTGATCAGGTGGCCTCAAAGGCCTGAGAGGTCCGGTCCTACAACCACAAGGAGCTGAATTCTGCCCACTCCGGGAGTGAGTGCAGGCAGGAGCCTCGGCTCCAGGGAGAAACACAGCTAGCCGACACCTCGACTTCAGCCCGAGCAGGGAAGCCACCCATGCGGTGCTCGACTTCCAACCTCAGAATGGTGAGCTAATGAGTGAGTGCCGCGCTAAGCTGCTAAATTGGCCATTTATTATTCAGAATAGCAAGTGGAGGTAGAGGCGGTGTGGCTGCAGCGGAGGCTGCAAGACGGAGAAGGGGCCGAGGAGCACTAAGAGGTAATGAGCTGGACACCACAGGCCCGCGTAGGCCGTGGGGAGACGTGGCATTTATGCTGCGGGACACGAAACCACAGAAGCAAGTGACCCTCAGGCACCCTTGCCCTCTGCTCTCGCGCTCGCCTTCTCTCATTTCCCATCCTGCCCAATGTTCATTCCGCCACGACACCCCACTTCCTGATATCGACCTGCCGATGTCTGCTTGTGAACGGGTTGGGGCGCTGTTGATTGTGAGTGACAGGAACCCACACACAAACTGCCTGGCCCCCAAATCCAGGGACTTCAGGCATGGCTGGATGTCGGAGCTCAAGTATTACTTGCAGAAATCTGGGTCTTTCTATTCGTCCACTTGGCTTTCTTCTGCATTGCCATCCTTGTCAGGTAGGCTCCCCGCAACATGGTGGCCGAGGTGGTCTCCAGCAGCTATGAGCTCACACCCTGCCATCTCAGCAGTCTGGACAGAGAGACCCCGCTTCTTCTGCATGGTCCCCGGAACATTGTGGCACAACCCATGTTTGGTCCACCTTGGGTCACATGACTGCTGCAGAGCCAGTTAAGGCCAGAGGAAGTAGGAAAAATTCAGTGGTCAGGGCTCAGCCATGTCCCTGCCACTGGACGTGGGTGTAGGGGTTGCAGCTGGGGAGCAGAGGGCTTCAGGCCTACCTTGAAATTCCCTGGACTAAGAAAGGGGAGGGATGGTCCCTTGGGGCCCATGAGGGGGTCACTAGGGTGCTGTGAGCAGCAAACGAGGGACCAGGTACTGGTGGGGCAAAGCTAGCCATTGGCCACTTGAGTGGCCAGTTCTGTCCACGCCCCCGGTGCCATGGCCGCCGTGGGCCTGCAGCACAGACGCAGCTCCTGCCTGCAGACTCCAGAGCCTCACACTCTTGTCTTCTGCTCAGACCACGAGGCTTCCTCTTGCCCTTGTCATCTCTGCATCCTATTAGGTCTTGGCACTGGCAGTGGGAGCTGTGGAAATACCACAGAGCCCTGCCTTTGCCCTGGCTGTTTATTGGAGAAATAAATAGAGAAAGAGGCTCCGCTGAACAGATGCTTGGATCAGCAGAACAGCCCTGGGAGGCTCAGGCAAGAGTCATCTTCATAAACACACAGCCAGCGAGAAGAACAGCTTGGGAAGTTGCTCCAAGCCCCAAACAAATGGGGACCTGCGGCCAAACCCAAGGCCGGCTGGAAGGTCCCTAGCCAGGGAGGAGGAGCACCCTGGGGTGCGGGACAGTCCAGGAAAAGGCTCAGCCCACTGCCTGTGTGGAGGGCGGGGTGCGCACCCCTGTCTGCACCTTCTCCTCATTACTTTTTAAAGGCTGTAGTAGACACAGGCCTGGGAAGAGAGGTGTGCTGGTTGATTTGCAGACCTTCCCCTCCCCACACATCTGTCATCGTTGTGCTTGGCCTTACGATGGCCTGCAAGGACATTGTCACCCCCACAGCCCCCACACCACCACCAAACACCTCTAACTCCATCTTTTGACACCCTCCCGCTGCCCTGCCAGAGCGGCTTCAGCCACACGGGCCTCCGCCTGGCTGTTACTGAAATACAGCAGTACTCTGGCTCCTGCCTCAGGGTCTTCGCACCTGCTCTTCCCTCTGCCTGCAACTCATTTCCCACATACAGTCCTGTGGCTGTTCCCTCCCTTCCTCAGCACTTCTCAGGGGAAGTGCTTCGGGGTCAGGCTCAGCTGTAGTGACAAACACCCTGACTCTGCATCTGGGCACGGCGAAGGCTTGTCTCTCACGACACTGTCCTCTGGTATCATCGTCAGGGGGCTCTGATGGTCCCTCAGAGGCCCAGGCTGACTGAGGCTCCATCTCTGCCTGTGTTCTCCAGGGCACAGTGGCAGTGGGAAAGGATCTGGCGAATCATGTCATGGCTCTGCAGTTCCATGTGGAAGTGACATCTATCACTTCCATTCACGTTTTCTTGGCCAAAAGTTGCCACTTTATTTCGCTCCATAAGTGGAACCCTAACCCTAACCCGCAGCCCGTGTGGAGGCAGCAGCAGGTGAAGCAGTATCTTTTCTACCTGCGTACAGTTTTCTTCCAACGACCTTGAAAACCTTGCCCCCATGCTTTGGAATTGCGTTGTTCATCCCGCACGTGGAGGTGGTGCTCGAGGCAGGAGAGCCCCTTGAACGGAATTATTTCATTGCCCCTCAGCATCCCGGTGTGGTCCTAGGCCTCAGGTTCATTCGCCAGTGCCAGCTTCTCTATCGATTGACCAAGCGGGTTTCATGGAGAAACGCTACCATCAGTTCAGACCTTCTCGGTGAACTTATTAGCGTGTTTCCCAGATGAGGTAAATTCCGGAAAGAAAAGAGCAGGGAGGCAGGCTGTGGGTCCAGAATCACCCCAGGACCTGCCAGCAGTGTGATGTTAAGTGTGTTGCTTCATCTCTCTGTGCCTCAATTTGCTCCTTGCAAAGGGTGAGTTAGCATCTTACTGAAGTAGCAGGTGCTATCGACAGCCTCTCCCCACCCCGCCCAGTTCTCTGCGCTGGCAAAGGCCAGCTCCCAACATGGAAGATGAAGCCTCCAGCTAGCTCCTTGCTAGACAACATGGGGCTCAGTGGAGGGCTTAAGCCCCAGTCCTGGCAGCTGACACCCGAGGCTCACGTGCTGTCAGCTTAGGGGGAAGGCATCCCTCCTTAATGAAGAGAGATATACAGGAGCGGTCACCATCCACCAGGATGCTGTCACATCTGCGTGTGACACATGGTGCTGCAGCGGCATCTCGTGGCCGTGAGGTGACAAACCAGCCTTCAGGAGACAGGAGAGAAAGAAGACGGAAGGAGCCTGGGTCCTTGAAGAGTTCACAGGGTCACTGATCCCGACTGGGACCGCCCACTAGTAGACATTGAATTTGGGGAGTAAAACCCCTTTTCCTCGTGGTTCAATCCACTTTTAATTGACTGCCCTGTGGCTTCCTGCTGACGTGTGGGGACACAACAATAGCCCCCATGTCCTAGGTTTGCTGTGAGAATTAAAGGAGATAATGACGTTTGTACAGCACCCGGGTGGCGCAGGACCTGGTGCCCAGGAGCCCTTGATAAGTGTCCCCCCTCTGGCCGCTGGAACAGAGAAGCCGCACACCATGGCAACCCCAGCGCAGGTCACGGCGCACTGTGGGCATGTGCTCCATTTGAAGTTCTGGCTGGTACTCAGAGTGCACTGTCTTCCTGAGTCCCCCGTAAGGGGCATTGGGGGCTGGTGCTTTTATTATCTCCATTTTGTGCAGCAGGAAACAGAGGCTCAGAGAGGTGACGGAACTTGCCCCAGGGTCCCCAGCAGAAAGTGGAGGACTTGGGGCTCAGGTCCAGGTCTGTTGCCCACACTGCGCAAGACCATCTCTCCCAGGACAGGAGCCCTGAGCCTGCACGCGCTGGGCAGAAGCACTGTTGTTCCACCAGCGAACCCGCGGAGCGGGGTGACCCTCGGCCCCCGCCAGGCCCCAGCTCAGGGCCTTTGGTTACATCCCTCCCCTCCTCGCGCTGATTGGTCCTGACCCGCTCCCCAGGGAGGCAGGGAAGAGCCAACAGCCCCAGGCTCTGAGGCCTCACTCCCAAAATGAGAAAGTTCTCGGCAGGATGGATTTCTCCCGGACACGGCCAAGCTGGCCATGCACTCAGCTGCTGGAGGCAGAGCACCGGCGTGACCTGCCCTCAGAGACTTGGCCATGGCGGCTGATGCTTCTCTTTCGGTCCTCTGGAGTGTGAAGAGGGGCCTGTTGCTTGCATGCCAAATCCGACTTTATTGGGGGAATTTTGATAATTTTTGATAACACCGGACTTCCCTCCCACGATTCTGTCACTTCCCCCCACCTTCTCCTGAGACGGGTCTCAGTGCAAGGCCTCTATTGCTGGGACAGCAGGTGTCCTGATGGTCCCCGCCGTCTGTGGGGGCTTCTCATCTGGTCGGCCCGCGACGGGGACAGTGAGTGCCGCTCTGTGTGGGGGTGGCCCTGGCAGTCTTCTTTGCTCGCCTGTGTAGCCATCACCCTGCTCCACAGAATCCCAGAGTGTGGGGAAACCCTGGGCCAGAAATGGCTGTTTCTGTTTGCTTTTAAGTTCCATTCCTGGCTCTGTCTTCGGATTTCCTTGGCCAAACCCATCCTGGACACCACACAGCCAAGTCCCTCCCGAGTGCTAGAGCTGGACACTAATGAAGTCACCACTGAGCTCCCTGGGGGCTTCAAAGGAGGGAGAGCAGCTGGGAGGCTGCAGCTGAGTTCCATCAGCGCACAGAGCCGGGCCCCCCGCAGGACGCGGCTCGTGGGCCTCCTGGCCTCAGCGCCACGGACGACGGTGCGCACACACGTCTTCTTTTCCTTCCCGTCCGCTTCTCTGCAACTCAAACGCCCGCCCTCTTTCGTGTGATTTGCAGCCAGGGAAGCTGTCCACGTGCTTGTAAATCCCTGTCTCGATGAGCTTCAACTCTGTGTCCAGCTGCTGCATCCAGGCCGACAGCATTTCCACTTGACCCCATTGAACATTCCATCTTGGGGTTCTGGAGTCTTCCATGCTGGCCACAGACGAACGGCACTGGGTTTCAGATGTGTGCTGGTGTTTCTGCCGCTCACCCACAGGTATGCCAAAGAGAGGATTCCAGAGGCCCCTTGCCAGGCCCGCTAGACGGCTGGAATGGGGCTTGTGGACAGTCCCTGCTGGAGACTGGTCCCTGTCTTCATGCTGCGCCTTGGGCTCTGAAAGCCAGTGTGAGGTGGTGGAATAGAAACTTCTCCCCCAGGCCGTCCTCATCTACCATCTCTCTATCGCTGTCTCATCGCTGGGTGACAGCATTTAACACGACCAAAGTGTAACAAAGTCACAAATACATATTCCCTTCGGGACTTTTCTCGCGGGTCCTCCCATTCTAAAAATTCCGCATTTTCAAACAAACGATAGATCGTTTCAGCTCTTGTTCATCCTTTTCCCTTTGGGCTGCTTTTTGTCTTCACATCACTCTGTGACATTGTACCTGACACCGTAACCCGACCTTCAACTGGCCGCCTGCCTCCTTCCACGGGGATGGAAGCTCCAGGAGCACAGAGGCCTTGGGGGTCTTTTGGCTGCTTCATCCCCGTGTCTAGAACAATACCCCAGGCATTGCAGGAACTCAGCCAGTACTTGCTCAGTTGCATTCATTCATTCACCAAATATGAATTAGTGGATGTCCTGCGATGTGTGTGGAGGACCATGGAGGACACGAATAATGGTCAAATGCCACAATTTGTGGACTGCTGGGGGTAGATGTTGTGTTGTGCGCATGTGCCACATCCACTATTGTGTTGACCCTGGGAACAGTGGGGCATGTGGTCAGAAAGCTGGGCTCTGCTGTCCACCTACCTGGGTTCCATTCTGTCCCCAGCACTTGCTAGATCTGTGACCTTGGGCAAGTTGTTCAGGCTCCCTCTGTGTCAGTATCTTCACCTGGAAAATGGGGATAATGTTAGTATCTGTTTTAATGGAATATTGCCCAGATTAAGTGAGGTAATGCATGTACCACACTTAGAAGGATGCCCTGCCCTGAGCGGTATGGCTCAGTGGGTTGGGCACCATTCTGCAAACCTAAAGACCGTCAGTTCGATTCCAGGTCGGGGTGCATGCCTGAGTTGTAGGCCAGGTCCCCAGCATGGGGTGTGCAAGAGACAACCACACATCAATATTTCTCTCCCTCTCTTTCTCCTTCTCTCCCCCTCTCTCTCTAAAAAAGAAATAAATAAGTAAAATCTTTTTTTTAATATATTTTTTAAGATTTTATTTACTTATTTTTACAGAGAGGGGAAGGAAAGGTGAAAGAGAGGGAGAGAAATATCAATGTGTG
This sequence comes from Macrotus californicus, assembly GCA_007922815.1. Classification (NCBI taxonomy): domain Eukaryota; kingdom Metazoa; phylum Chordata; class Mammalia; order Chiroptera; family Phyllostomidae; genus Macrotus; species Macrotus californicus. The sequence goes on along the minus strand of VMDR010000753.1, from coordinate 52,973 downwards.
GTTGCCTCTTGCACACCCCCTGCTGGGGACCTGGCCTGCAACCCAGACATGTTCCCTGACTGGGAATCGAACCAGCGACCCTTTGGTTCACAGTCTGGTGCTCAATCCACTGAGCCACACCAGCCAGGGCAAAATCTTTTTTTTTTTTTTTAAAGAAGGATGCCCTGTGAGGAGTACAGGTTCAGCAAAGGCAGCATTACCAATCTTTCCAGCAACCTACTAAGCAGGAACCTTTAGGATCCCCATTTAGCAGACCAGGAAACTAAGGAAGTTTGTGAGTGGACAGCGCCAAGCAAGACCCACCCTGGACTCAGGAGTTGGCAGTTTCATATGGGGGAGAAGACAGCTGCACCGGAAACTCTGCTTTGCAGTGCACTGCGCTTAAAAAAGTCCAACGCAGGCAGTGCGCTCCATTTCCACCACTGAGATCCCATTCCTCGGAGAAGGAGTGATTCCAAAGTCTACACCCAGCTCACAAAACTGTGTTTCGTGACTTCCAGAATGCCTTGGCCTGACTTCCATGTCATTCCAAGAAAATCCCCAGTTATGCAAGGACATGAGCTGGGGTGTGACCTCAGTGTCATGTGGAGGTGAACATTTCACACAAATAGCAGGGTACTTGAAGAGCGCTCCGTGGATGGGAAGAGCTGTAGTGATCCACGTCATAACCTGGTAGCATCCCCAGTGATAGTTTAGGGCGGGTGTGTGCTTCTAGTTCATTCCCAGGCCAGATTCAGTGATGAAGTTCCCCAGCATCTTCTAGCTCCTGTCCATTCATTGACTGGGTTCCATTTCTGCGTTAAGAGTGCTGAACCCAGCAACTGAGAGTCCAGCGTGCTTTCCATTGCTTCTTATTCCGTAGGCTGAGATGAAATGTTCCCTGCACGGTGAGGCTGTTGGCTACAGCCTCTCCTAAGAGAAGCTCGGTGTCCTGCGTAGCAAGCTGAAACCTGCCTTGGAGGGGTAGTCATCACCTGGCCCTGGCCTTTGAATCTTGCCGATGGTGGTATTTATATTCTTAAAACCCGGCTGGGCAGGCAGGCGTTTCCTTGGGGTAGGCCTCATTTGATTTTTGCCACATCCTATTGGTTAGAAGCAAGTCACAGGCCACCCCACACTCAAGGAGAAGGATTACACAAAGGTGTGACTCTCAGAAGTCAGGGATCCTTGGGGGCCATCTTAGGGCCAGCCATCCACACCCCGGCCCTGAAGATGTAGGGTGGGTGAACAGAAGAACTTCTTGGTTAAACATTTCTAATCTTGGGAAACAGGAGGTGCAAGTCTCTTTAGAGCAGGAGTTCTAAAACCAGAAAAGGTCTTTGTGTACCCCATTGCTTCCCGGGGCAGGGGGCTGTCCACTGAGGGCCTCTCACGCTCTTCCCTGGCCCTGTGCTCCCTGCTGATCTTACACAAATAAACAGCCAGAGGGTTCTCCATCAAGGTGAGTTTATTTGGGAACAACCAAGAATTGCAATCTGGAACGTATGGTCTAATGGCGAACCAAGAGCAAATCCAGAGGAGAAGGGGACGTTGGGAGGGCTGAGTACGAGCTGTTGTCGCACTCCCCGGCCGACGCAGGGCGTGGAAGCTCCCCTCCAAGCCCTCCCAGCTCCAACAGAAATGCAGTTTCTGTCCGTTGACCTTTGCATCCCCAATGAACACCCCTAGGCTGACACAGCTGCAGGACGAGAAGGTGGCCTATGCCAGAGTCCCCACTGCCATGCCTCCCCTCCTCCCAGCTGCCCGCGAAATGCAGAGTTTACCGAGTCTCCATGAGCAGAGCCACTGACTGTCTCCACACGAATGTCTGGATCTGACTTCAGTCCGCCCGATGGATTTTTAAAATTCTTACTTCATGTGCTCTATTGAGTCACAAGACAAAAAATAGATTTTATGATCAGTTAGCTTATTAAAAGATAGACATCTGCATGAGTAATTAAAGGGACACTCCTTAAGAGGCTTCTGCATAAGAAAGCCTAAATTTTTTCCTTTTTTATTATGAAAATTTTCAGATATAGAAAAGTGGGAAAATGGTACAGTGAACACCTGTATCCCCATGGCCTAGGTTCTATAATCAGCGTTTTGCTAAACTATCTTTTTCTCCCATCTGTCTCTCTCTCTCCATCCTTCTTCCCACCCGTCACTCTATATAATTTTTTGGAATTATTTCAAAGCAGGTTGAAGACATTAGTATAAAGAAGCCCACGTTTAAATGTTAGGCTTTATAGGATCAGGGCAGACAGTGATATCATTCGCTTGTTTATATTTTTGTCAAGGTGTGGTCATTGTCTTCTAGGACAAGCCTATCTCTGAATTCATCCAAGGAGTACATTTACCAGATTTCAGACCCAAGAATTTTAGAGTTACGTTTTAATGGTAAAAATACATGAAGTCTGTCCAGAATGTCTCCAGCCACGTACTGTGAAAAACATAGCCGTTTACTGAAAAAGATACAAGACACAAGAAACATTGTACAGAGGACAATGATGCCTCAGTCCCCTTCAAAGTAGGCACCTTGGGACCTCACACAGTTCTCTCAATTACCATCAGCACCCAGATGTATTTTCCTGAATCTCAGCAGTGGTGGTCTGAATGTCTCCCCTTTCAAAGGTGATTTTAGTTTTGGAAAAGCCAGAAGTCACAGGGCACCAAATCTGGACTGTAGGGGGGCTGAATCACCTGGGTGATTTGATATTTTGCCAAAAAAACTCTGCACCAGGTGTGATGCATGAGCAGGCGCGTTGTCGTGATGAAGCTGCCAATCAACGGTTGCCCATAGCTGCAGCCTTCTGAATCATCCAAATAGTTTCCATGGAGGAATAATGTTCAAGCTTAACGCAAAATCTGAGGCAGATTCGTTGCTCTGCTCATTCAGTCATTTTGAATGTGATGGCCACACAGTGCACATGCTCACTCAATAGCATCTACCGCCCCCACTGACCAGTACAGTGATGTCGTCATTGTTCACGCGTGTGCATTCCAGTCCACTCTGCTTGGCTGCTAGGTAACACTGATTTCACACAAATTATTCTTGTTACATTAACAATGGCTGGACCTTTTTCAAAGGACAGACCTATGCCCCAAATTGTCATTCGCATTCGTTCATTCAGAAATACTGGCTGAGGTCCGTTCAGGCGGCAGGCGCTGTCTGAAGAACCACAGGTGTCCCCGGACGAGAGCAGCTGAACGGTGCATCGTCTGCCGAAGACGCTCTCAGCGCATACTTTTTGGGCAACAAAATGCATCTCTAAAGAACTTGCTAGCAATGTCATGCTTGAATTTTGGCTGGTTTACTTATTGTGATGGTTTCGAAACACAACGAGTAGAAATTCCAGCTTTTACAATTTGTGAGAAAAGTGGCTTGTACAAAAAGACGTGCACGTCACAAATGTGTAAACTCTGCCATTTACCATTTGAGTGCTTTGGGAGAAACCATTTAATGGCTTGGCAAAAAAAGTCACCTGTTATGTTTTTTCCCTACGATGGCTCCAGTAGTCCTTCACTGTCTTGAACTTCATTTGAAACAGTTTTGTTAGATTGTATTGTGACAGCTGTCACGTCAGCGTGCATTAAAAAAACAAAACATCAAGGCTGGTGAATTTTTGTGCAGCAACTTTACTATTGAAGATGGAAGAAGATACTCAACATGTTCCGTGCATTATGCTTTATTATTTCAAGAAAGGTAAAAAGGCAACTGAAACGCAAAAAAAAAGATTTGTGCAGTGTGTGGAGAAGGTGCCGTGACTGATCGAACGTGTCAAAAGTGGTTTGCGAAGTTTTTTGGTTACTCTTGACATTTTGGCCAAATAATCCTTTGCTGTGGGGCTGTCTCATGCGTTGGAAGATGTTTAGCAGCACCCCTGGCCTCTACCCACTAGAAGCCAGTAGCAGGAGACAGCTGACATACTGAAAATACCTAAATCAATAAAGTTATTGGTGAAAATGAAAAGCGTGTCTTTTATTTTACAGAAAACACGTCAGGGACTTTTTGGCCCACCCAATCAATATCTGAACCTCAGATTCTTGATTGTGCAAAGAGGGGATGGTGACCTGACCCCACAGGCTTGGTCGGGAGACTGAGCCTTCAAAGGGGCTTCGCACACGGTGCCTGCCTGCAGAAAGCCCATGACAACACTCGCTTTAGTTGTACCTGTGGCCCAGACACCTCTGTGTCATCTCCTGAATTCTGAGTGGCTGAGAGAGAGGTGTGTCGGAGGGAGATGGGAAGGAAAGGGAGATTAGGACCCCCTTGGCCTTTCCCTCCTCTTCCCTCTCCACATTGAAACAGCCACACCCTCAGGTAGAGGAACTGTGTCCGCCAGCTCCGAGCTCAAAGTTTCCCTGGTCTGCAGAGCCAGGGAGTCTCTGGAGGGTGGTGGGGATGGGGGGCCAGTGGGTTGACCCAGGGCGCTGCAGGCCCTATTCCTTGCCTGGCTGCACCTCTGTCTGAGTAGCAAAGACCTCCTTCCTATGTCAGAGTCACACTTGATGCACTGAGGCTCCTTTTGCAAAGCACTGTGACAGCCCTTTCTAGGTCACTGCAATGGAATGTGACCCCTGGGGCCAGGCTCTCCTCCCCCTTTCCAGAGTCCAGCTCTTCCCAGGTCGGTTCGTCCCCCCGCACCCACCCTCCTCCCCGTGAGCAGCTCAGCCTGCACACTGCTCCAAGGAATGCGGTCACGGCCATTCCCGAGTCAGTGCACCTTCATCACGATACTATTCTCTTCAGGTGACATAAGGCACGTCTACTCATTGTCAAAACATGGAAACACAAGTCTAAAAAGAAGTCCCTTTTCCCGGAAATGCGCAGTTTGCGAAAATTGCTTTAGATGTTTTTTGCATATCTTCACAATATTTTTTTCTAAATGGAATAACTTTATGTGTATTGTTTAGTCGCCATCCTTTATTTTTTTTCCCCCTCCAGGCACATCTGAAGCATGACTCCAAATCAAATCATCCTGTTACAACACCTGTGAAGAATCTGTCTGTGGGTGATCTATGCTACATTCCCGCTCCTCTGTGGGTAGCTATTTGGGTAGTTTCTAATTCTTTGCTACGACAGGTACTTACACATACTTGGTATGACACCTGAGGAATCACGAAGTTAAACACTGGAATTAGACTCAGAAAAGTAGACTCACGGGCCGAATAACAGTCTTCATACTCATCGAGCACTCACTAGGTCCCAGGCATTGTCGAAAGGGCTTCCCACTTAATTAATTCAATCCTTAACAGCAACCTATGGCACAGTCACGCTGACTGCCACCGACAGGTGTGGAAACGGAGGCACAGAGAGGTGGAGGAACTGAGATCACACGGCTGGAAGAAAGTGTGTTTTGCATTTTAAGCCACATTCCACACAGACGTCCGATGAGACTGTACACAAGTGTCCCCTGCCTCCCCCTCCGCAGCAGAGCAGGGCGCCGAGGACCACAGCGCACAGCCAGGTGCTTTGTGAGTCCTGTGGGCATCCTCCCGTGGCAGCCTCCCCGGCCCCTGTGAGGTGGGAGCTCTTACCGCCCCAGATTACTGGGGTGGGGGGGGGGAGCCGGGGCCCGTCGAAGGTAAATGCTGGTTTAAGATCGCTGCTTGGTGGGGTGTGGGGGTAGATTTGGGTTTATGTCCTCTGTGTAATTTTTCAAATTAAAGAAAATTTACATGAAAATTGTCTTAAAAATTCCATGGCTGCCCAAGGGGTTCCCAGACTGTTCAGGAGAACTTCTCCCTGGTCATTTCCTGCATATGTCACTGGTGGAGTGGGTGTCCTCAGCGGATGGCAGTGACAGTGCCTTTGGAGGTCTCTAGGGGCAGTTGGGGACGCTTTGGGCACAGAGCTTGACAGGGTTCCATCCACAGATGGGCAGGCCTCCCCAAGGTAAGGCTTTGGTGTCCCTTAGCAGGAAGGGGGTGGGGACAGAGAATCTGCATACTTCCACTTTCAGGTGACCTCCAGCTGGGTCCCTTCTGCAGTTTTCCAGCCACCTCTGTGCCCTCCCCATTGCTGTCCCCCTGTGGCACACTGGTCTGGACTCCTCAGCTCTCCTTCCTGGTTTGCAAACCCCCACTTCCAGGTGAGGCCTATCAGGTGTTCGCATCTTCGAGTTAATGGCTTTACTCAGACTGTTAGCTCAGCACTGTGTCTCCCAGACGTCCCCTGAGGGCTTATCAGGAAGGAGACAGGCTTCTTTCTGAGGGAAAGCCGCCTGAGGCTGAGTGGGGTGACTAAGTGATGAATTCAGAGACTCAGCTCCTTCCCTTCCGGAACTCCTGGAGGAAGACAGTGGGCCTGAACAATGGGGAGAGGGGCTTCCAAGGCCACTGGCATGGTTGAGGTGGGAGAGGGGTTGGCAGCAGGAAGGTCCTGGCAGGGGGATGGCTTGGGCCCCCCAGTGGCCTGCAAAGCCCTCAGGTGACAAGGTCATTACCTTTACTACATGAGAAAGGCCTGTGGCTGTCCCAGTTAGAATGTGGCCCCATCCCAGGGGACAGGTCCTATGCACCCAGCTTCTCCGTGGGTTCCTTGTGGCTCCTCTGAGGCACATCTTGCCCCTTGCCTGCCCACCCCCTTTCCACTCCCTGGCCTGGAGCTAACAGCCCTTCTGCCTCCTGCCTCCCCTTCAGCCCCTCACACCCCAGCCTCCAGCTGCACCCAGTAGGCCTTAGGCTCCTCCTCTGAAGCTTGGCACAGCTGCTCCTTCCTCCTGGAATACCTTTTCCCTGTGGATAAGGTAGGGTCACCCTTCCTGCGGCCACATGCCCCCCCCTTACCCACTCACTTTGGGTGGAGAGTAGCTGCTGGTTGTGGGTACCTTAGTGTGAATTTGTAAAGGTGCCCTGTGCTGTGAGCGTGAGATGCTGCCATCAGGGGAAGCGGGTTGAGGGATACACCAGGACTCTGCACTGCCTGCAACTTCACTGCCACTGTAAAGCTACTTCCAAATCAAGGAAAGATGCCCACTCCTCCCGACAGACTAGTGCGCTTGCTTTCGGGCCCCACCTGTCTCATGGGCAGGGCAGCCTGTGTGAGTGCCCCTCCTGGTCCTGCAGGTCAGGGCGTCTCCTTTGTCAGCCCTCCAGCCCCGGTGGCCCCCACTGACACAGCATGGTCTGACAGAGAAGCTGCTCGAAACGCACAAGTTGGTGCATGGATAACCCCTGGGGTCGGCTTCTCAAAACTATAACATCATCAGTTTGAGCCCAAACCTGCAGTTTGAAGCCATTGGGCTAAGCATCCCCGTCAGAATGTCCCTGGGGTAGGCCCTGCCTGAGCTGGTTCACACCGCCCCCTCCAGGTCTGTGTTTACTGAGGCTGTGTGCCCAGGGGCAGCTGGACGGGGCGGGGGCAGACTTAGGGGTGGCTTCAGGCCTGATGCCAGGCTCAGGACCCTGCAGGGAGCTCTGGAGTGGGAGTGGCACTCTGAGGCAGGGCTGAGCTTTCAGCCATTGACTGAGGGCTGCTGAGTGTCTATAACCAGGTGCTTTCTGCTTCCTGCTCCAGCAGGCAGAGAAGCCCAGGGGCCCTCCCCTGAAGGTGGTGGGGGTGGGGGTGCAGGAGCCTGGGGAGGTGGGGAGGAGGGAGCAGCAGGGGGATCTTTGGAATCTGGAGGACAGACAGTTGGGAAGGGAAGGTGGATGGAAAGGGGAGACAGCAGGCATGTGCCGGAACCCATAAGCTGAGCTGGAGGCCCCCAGGACAGACTGGAACCTGTGCCAGCCCTCATTCCCCCTGACCGTGGCAATGAGGGTGCTGCAGCAGCTGGGCATGCCATCACGGAGCTGACATGAGGTGGCTTAAGAGTCATGGCTGAAAGGGCAGTGAGGGGAGGGGTCAGTAGGCCTGGTGGTCACCTCGTGCCAGAGACGTGAGCTGCAACATTGTGCGGCTTCACCTCCCTCCAAATCTCACATAAGAATCTCTCCTGTGGGGGCCCCTGTTAGGGTTGTGCCCCCAGGAGACATGAGGAAACCCTAACCCTGGACCTCAGAGTGTGGCTTCGTTTGGACACAGGGTCGATGTGGATGTAATTAGTCAAGGTGAAGAGACAAAGTCGTGTTAGGGTGGGGTGGTGCCCACTTCGTTAGGGTGGGCGGCATGAAAGGGGAGGGAGTGTGGACTCAGACACCTAGGAGGAAGACCAAGGATGTGAAAGCAGAGGCAGAGACTGGAGGAGTCGGGGGAGGCAGGAGGGACCCTCCCCTGAGTCTTCGGGGTGGGGGGCAGCCCTCCCCACACCTCGATATGGGATTGTGGCCTCCAGACTGTGAGAGACGACGTTTCTGTCATTTCAGGCCATCTAAGTTTTTGGGGACTCAGCCACAGCAGTCCTAGGAAATGAACGCAGCTCTCCTCAGACGCCCATGGAGAAGGGGGTTCTGGGAAACATGGCCTAGCCACATCGGTCCCAAGAGCCACCCTGGCCTCCTACGTGAGTGGCACCTCCTCACAGAGGACCCTGGGCCAGGCCTGGCCAGTTCCTTCCTGCCATAAACCATGCGATGTGGAGCCCTGTGCCGGGCCATTGGCCGGTCGTGTTCTCGCCCAGGGGCCCGTTCACTCTGTGGGGTGAGTGTGTCATCTGGTTCCTTCTCTTGGGTGCCCTAGGCCTAGAAAAGTGCCTGGCGTGCCGTAGAGCCAGAGAGGGCAGGGGGCTGCAGGGAGAAAGGAGTGCCCAGCCCGGGGCTGGCACTGTAGCCGAGGTGGGCTGGAGTGAGCTGGCCTTCTCCTACAGACAGACCTGTGCTGGTTGGCGGAGACCCAGGCTCAGAGAAATCCAGCTGTTCTTCCTTGCTCCTGTGGGACCCGAACCCCGGCTGACCAGTTTCTTCTGTGTAAATTTATCGGGACAGTAATAACCCCCGGGATGATTTACGGTTTGGAGGGACACCAGCACGGAGTGGTGGAGCTGAGCTGATAGGCATTTATTACCCACTTAACCATTAATTCAAACAAAAAGAAAAGCCTGGTTGCACAACAGGTGATGAATGTTTCTGTTAAAACCCTCTATTAAAATGATTCATTAGCATGACAAAGAACCCCCCTGGGCATTTGGACACCACTGAGGCTGGAATGTCCCACCAGAGCAGCGCTCTCCCAGGAGGGGGCTGCCAGAATTGGGCAGTGGCTTCTACCCTGCAGGGGGGTGGGGCGTGGGGCGAGGGGGGCCTGTCTGCTCCAGTTGCAGCCTGGCCCCTCTGGGGGACCCGGGGTTTTTGAAAGAACCCTGACCCCGCTCGCCTCAGCCAGCAGCACTGCAAGCTGCGTTGTGAAGGGAAGGCCGAGGAAAGGGTCTCAGGGGCCTCTTCACAGTTTTTCTGTGTTCGGTCATTTCTGAACAGTGAAGGGGGCAGATGAGGAAGTCAGGGCTGTGGCTCGGCCGCTGACACAGAAGCGTGGACACTAAAGCTTTAATGCACAGACATGTGGCAGAAAGTGACTGCGGTGGAGTGAGGGACAGCTAGGGTTGGAAGTGGGACGGGTTCCTTGGCCCTGGCCTGGGTTTAAGAGATCACTCTGCCGTGCCCTTGCTGTATGACCTTGAAGAAATGACTTTGCCTCTCTGAGCCTCAGTTTCCTTGTCTATAACACGGAGTTCATACCTGGGCTTATTCCAAGGATCGTTGGGACAGTCAGATGGGAGAATCTTAGCTAAGTTCTCGGGTGAGTGCATGGGCAGAGCTCAGCACGCTGCCTGGAGCAAAGCAAATGCCGGGCAAAGGAACTCTGGGACTGTGCTGCCAAGTTCCTGCCTCCGCGAAGACACGCAGTGCTGTCTGGTATTGGCCAGCTCTCCGGCCCTCTGGCTTGTTACTGTTTTCTAGAAACTACAGACGGCCCCGGCTGGTGTGGCTCGGTGGATTGAGTGCCGGCCTGTGAATCAAAGGGCCGCCGGTTCAATTCCGAGTCAGGGCACACGCCTGGGTTGCAGGCCAGGTCCTCAGCAGGGGTATGTGAGAGGCAACCACACATTGATGTTTCTCTTTCTCTCTTTCCCTCTGTCTAAAAAGAAATAAATCTTTAAAGAAATAAAAAATATATGGACGGCATTTATCCAGTGCCCCCTTGTCTTTCTCCCTTAATTCCCAGCACAGCCTGGTGGGTGCTGCCCGCCATCAGCTCCATTTTCCAGGCAAGGAAAAGTGAGACCGGTGGTGAAATAGCTCACTTAAGGTCACATGACCAACAAACAAGATGAGCGCTCAATGTGAACCCTAATCTGTCAGAATCTTTTTGTCTTTGGTATTTACAAACGTGTCTTGCCAGCTGGGAGAGGCAGGAAATGGGCCCATGTTTCTTAAGGAATCAGTTACCAGAATCTCATGCCCTTTATCTCACTGAATCACTTCAAAGCAGGTATTTTATTGGTCTTGATTTATAGCTGCTGGCTCATAGAGTGTTAGTCCCTGGCACAAGGAGGGACTCGACTCTGGAGGCGCAGGCAGGCAAACCACGTTTGGATTCAGCTTCACCACGGAGCTGTGTGACCCGAGGTGAGTTGCCAAACCTCTCTGTGTCTCAGCTTCTCCCCCAGTCACCCTGACATGCACCTCCTAGGGTGGTTTGAGTGTCATGACTTTGTGTCTCCATGAAGGGCTCCCCGTCAGGGCCTGGCCCTTGTTTCCTGTGGTGATTCGGCAGCAGTGGGCCCAACTCTGGCAACGCCAACCTGTCTGCCATCACTCGGTGCATGGCAGGGATCCTCTGGAAACCGGCCATGCTGATCTGACCCCACTGGTAACTAACTACTCCCTCCAGCACACCTCCGTATTCTCTTTTATGTGAAGATGCAATTCATATTTCTACTATCTACTATAGGTGTGTCTGAGAGCAAAAAATAATTTTTTTTTAAAGTAATTTAAAAGCCTGGAATTCAAAACCCTCAAACCTTTGAAGCTACAGCCAGCTGGAAAAAAAAAAACACAAAAAACACTGTAGTCCACCGTAGTCACTCATGTTTATCGGGGGAGAAAAGAAGTTCACTCCAAACAAAGACGCTTACCGGGGAGAGGGAAAATATGAGAAGCATCTGGTCAGACGCTCCATTTGCTCCGGAGCCTGCCTCTGAGCGGCTTAACCAGCAAGGCATTCCACCCACTGGGGGCTCCGTCTCACCCCCACCCCAGGAAGTTATTAAGTTGAAAATAATTAAGGTTGCTAAGTGATTTCACCCCTTGTGAAACTGCTAGAAAGGAATCCTGTCATTGTTTAATTAAAAAACGAAGAAAAGAAAGAAGGAAGGAAAGGAAGGAAACCGTGTGATATGCTTAGAAGCTGGGGCTCTCCTGGGGGCTGGGTAGGAATCTACCCTCTTATCACAAAATGAGTTCATTTCCTGCTCAGCTGGAAAGTGGTCCCTGCCACTGCCCTCCCCCTGTGGCCCCACCCTTTGCTGGCACCTCTGCTTTGGCAGATGCCTCCTTCCTGCACTCAGGGGAGAACAAAGGGATTCAGAAATTCTCTTGGCATCACATGCCAACTTCTCGAAAGAGAGTCCCCGTTAGAACGTTGAGCAGGAGTTCTGGGTTCAAGCCTGGCTCCTGTGTCTCCTGGTCGTGTGGCCTGGGGAAAGGTCTCCGGCTTTGGCTTGGCTGAGACTTTACATTTACTGCAAAACACAGTCAGGAATATCCTTGTCCTGCCTCCCTATTTAGACTGGCCCCTAGGAAATCACCATTTTAGTAGGTCAACAGTGGTTGACGTTCATAACTCCCTAAGGTTCTTCTACACGAATCAGTCAAAAGGAAGGAGTATGGGAGTGTATTGAAAATGAGTAAGTGTTGTACTAATAAAATACATTCACTCATTTCACAAGCAGTCACTGTCCCCAGGACGCTGTCCCCAGGACGCCGGCCCCAGGCTGAGTTGGCGTGTACTGTAGATACTGCTTAATCCAGGCCCTGACACCAGGGACGGCCACAGCTGTTCCTCGTGTCACAGACAAGGAAACAGAGGCTCACGGGCCCACAATTACACACCCTAGACAATTTGGCTGGAATGCTCGGCCATCAGGATTTGAACCCGGGCAGTCTAGCTTCGAAGCCCAGGCTCTTCTCCGTTCATTAATGGAGCATCAATTATTTAAATTAATCTGTTCACTTTGTTTTAAAGCGGCCAGGCCTCTTCTAGGCATTAGGAATCTAGTGATAAGGGAGATAAAGCGCCTGCTCCCATGGAAAGAGAAAGACAACACACCAGCACACAGCAGATGAGTAAAAATATTACAGATAATGGTATTAACAGGAGGGAAGATTAAGGGTGGGGGGTGGAGAGGCTGTAATATAAAAAGAAATATGTATTTGGTCTTTATCCCCAGTTCCTGGCACAGAGCTCCTAAAACCTTTGGAATTTCCTGAGTAATAGAGGTGATAGCAGCATCTTTTGTTATGATCTTTGGGCTTTGCCTTCAGTACCCGACACAGAGCTCCTGAACCCTTTGGAATCATGTGAGTGACAGGAAACTCTTCTACTAAGGCAACTCTTGGCAAACTCCTAAATGGCTTCGTGACGGGGGCTGGTCACAGGAAAAACCAAATATTGATGAGAAGCTTGGAACTTTCAGTCTCATCCCCCATTCTCACAGGAGGAAAGGGCTGGAGATTGAGTTAATTGATCGTATCTATGTGGTGAAACCTCCACTAAAAACTCTAAATGAGAGACTTCTGGACAAGATGGAGGCGTAGGTAGACACACTGTGCCTCTTCACACAATCAAAAGAAGGACAACAACAAATTTAAAAACAAAAAAACAACCAGAACTGACAGAAAATCGAACTGTATGGAAGTCCAACGGCCAAGGAGTTAAAGAAGAAACACTCACCCAGACCAGCAGGAAGGGCGGGGACAGGCAGCTGGGTGGAGAGGACTCGAAGCAAGGCAGTGGCTGGAGGACTGGGCCGTCCCACATTCTCGTGTGGATGAACCAGGAGGAACAACTGGGGCGCAAGACAGATCCACAACCCAGGGCCCCAGCGGGGAAATAAAGCCTCAAACCTCTGACTGAAAACACCTGTGGGGGTTGAGGTGGCGGCAGCGGGAGAAACTCCCAGCCTCACAGGAGAGTTTGTTGGAGAGATCAACAGGGTCCTAGAATGTACACAAACCCCCCCAACCCAGGAATCAGCACCAGAAGGGCCCAATTTGCTTGTGGGTGGTGGGGGAAGTGACTGAAAACTAGCCAAGAACTGAGTAAGCAGCACTGCTCCCTCTTAGACCCCTCCCCCACGTACAGCATCACAACGCAGAGAGGTGGGTTGCCCCACCCTGGTGACACCTGAGGCTCCGCCCCTTACTCCGTAACAGGTGCGCTGAGACAAAAAAAAAAAAATGGCCCCAATGAAAGAACAGATCATAGCTCCAGAAAAAATACAACTAAGCGACGAAGAGATAGCCAACCTATCAGATGCAGAGTTTAGAACACTGGTAATCAGGATGCTCACAGAACTGATTGAGCTCGGTAGCAAAATGAAGGAACAAGTGAAGGCTACCCAAAGTGAAATAAAACAAAACGTACAGGGAACCAACAGTGACGGGAAGGAAGCCGGGACTCAAATCAATGGTGTGGACTAGAAGGAAGAAACATTCATCCAGAACAGAATGAAGAAACAAGAATTAAAAAAAAATGGAACAACTGTAATAGCATAAGCAATAAAATATATTTATAAATAAATAAATAATTTTAAAAAAACCTCTAAATGATGATGGTATTCAAGGATCTTTTGGATTGGTGACCACATCCGCATGCTGGGACGGTGATGCTCCCTGACTCCACAGAAACAGGAGCTTCTCATTTAGAGACCCTTCTGGACCTTCTCCTCTGTACCCCTTCATCTGGCTGATCATTTGTATTTTTTATAACACCCTTTATAATAAATCAGTAAGTGTTAGTAGTTCTTTCCCTGAGTTCTGTGAGCCATTATAGCAAAGTATTGAACGTGAAGAAGGGTCTTGGGAACTCCCAATTTATAGCTGGTTGGTCAGAAGTAGGAGAGGCCCAGGACTTGGAGTCGGCATCTGACACTGGGGCAGTCTTTAGGGGTGGAGCCCTTAACCTGTGGGTCTCTGTTAGCTCCAGGTAGTTAGTGCCAGAACGAAAGTGAATTATAGGACCCCTAGTTGGCGTCCAGAGACTTGGAGAATTGACTGGTGTAGGACAAAACCCACACATACCTGGAGTCGAAACAGATCAGAGTGGGTGTCGGAAGTGGGACTTGTTAGAACAGCCCTGGATCATAGAAACTCAGGGCTCGAGAAGAGAAGGTGTGAAAGGGCAGGACACAAGGGACTTTTGATTCGTGGGTGGCCACGTGGTCACCATGGCACGGAGCAGCAGCTGGGCGGTGATCAGCATTGAAGGTGCAAGTTACTGATGGGATTCAGAGATAGATTTAACTCCTAGAAGTTGGTTTACTTGGGTGCACAAGGAATTGTAAACTAATAAGAAAAAAGCATATCATCCGTTGGTCATTGTTATAGGTAATAGCCGAAGGGACATTAGAAGAGAATGCTGAGTTGGACTTTGAGGCTAGACAAAGCTCAGATTTCAGCCCATCTGAGCTTGGTCACTAGCCTCAAAGCCACCCACAGTGGGGAAAACAGTGGTGGGAGCAATGAGAGTACCCCTAAGACTTCTGATCGCCAGAAGCTAGTCCCTGGGAGGTGAGAGTGAAGCCGAAGACCAGGGGGTATTGTGTGAAGGAATGATCTCATTGTGTGGGGGTGGTATTAGCAACTTCCTTAAAGAACCTTTGCTAAAATACACTTTGAGAGACTAATGCGGGGTCCTCAGTTTCCAATGCTGCAGAGAAGAAGGGGGCTATTTGATAGGGCGTTCTGTGTGATGATGGTTGAAGAAGAGGCCAGGTGACTGGAACATCAGGTCGATAGCCAGAAGGATGGGCAGCTGTGGACTGAGGCATGGGCTTCTGGGGGAGGCCAGGAAGGAGGGCATGACCCCATGCAGGCAGCGGGAATGCCTGGGTGCAGCCGCACATGGGAGAACAAGGTAGAGCTGATTCCACCTCGGAGGTCCAGGTGACAGGCCTGGGAGATAGCTTAGGTGTGCAGAAGAGAAGGTGAAGACTGTTGTCTTTGTTACTTCGAGGCCACAACTAGGAAGTTGTAGAGAAAGGACTACAAGTCCAGGCCCTTGCCATCGATCAAATGTTTTCTTTGTCATTCATTTACTGCGTAAGCATTTACTGAGGGCTAACTGGGCCCTTGTGCCGGGGGCCCAGACAGACCTGCTCGGTGCTCATGGAGCTCGGGTTCTCAAGGGGAAGACAGACTCCAATCAGAAACGTCATCAGAGCCAATATAATTACGCGGGTGCAGAGCATAAGGGGACCCCAAGGACACAGGGCAGGGGGACCTCATTACTCCAGGCTTTCCCTAACCTGGCGTGGGACAAGGCTGGACCGTAACCATAGCCAGCTCCTCCCGACCACTTCCCAGAGCCAGGAGTGAGGGGCAGTTTATATCCATGATTGCCTTTCAGTCTCGATAAGAGGCCTACGAGGAAGAAACCGTTATTATTTCCCTTTTACCGATGAGACCAGCCAGGGTTGAGAAGGGGAGTCAGGTTCCCCCAGGTCACACAGCTGGCAGAGCTGAGACTCAAACCTTGGGACGTGGACCCTAAACTTCACCCTCTTCTCTGTTCGAAGTTCTCTGATATCAGCCCCTTCTCATTACTTCTCGGAGGAAAAGAAACATGACTAATAAATCAATATGTCAAATAATGAGCGCACTCTCCATCCAGACAGTCCCCTGTGGTAGGAGCAGGTGCGTTTTTTTTCGGGGAGGGGGTCAGCAGGAGGGGAATGTGGTGAAAGCCCACACTGTTCCCCACGAAGTCTGCGTGGCCTTTAATTACTTACAGATTTAATAGAGTATCACTGCACATGATTTATTCCACTGAAAGATCGATTAGTAATACAACTTGAATTGTGTGCCATTTCCCATGCAATTTATGATGATTTAGTGCCAGATATAGCCTAACCCCAAAGCCCTCGCTTCAAAGAGCCAAAGCCCCCCTGGTTGTGATGCACCGGGAAGGGAGAACTGTGTCAGAAAGCAGCTCAATCTTCCCCAACCTTCAGCCCAGTGAGCATCCGGTTCCTTCGGTCCTGGCGCTGGGGTGGGGGCTCTACTGGGTTTCTCAGCCTCGGCACTGGGGACATTTGGGTCGGGTCTTTCCCTGATGCTTCCTGTGCATTGTGGGATGTTGATCAGCATCCCTGGCTTCTACTCTCCAGATGTCAGTAGCACGAGCCCCTTATAAGTTGTGACAACTAAAAATGTCCCCAGATAATGACACATGTTCCCTGGGTGGCAGAATTGCCCCTGGCTGAGGACCACTGATGCAGATGTCACCAATATGGAATATGGTGGGAACCAGAGTGTGTTCTTTAGAAAAGAACAAAGTTGCACATTTAAAAATCTCCCTTGCACGTGTACAGGTAAAAGTGGGGGAACTTTCTCCAAGGGAAAAATTGCAGCTTGGGTTCTCTCATCTCTTGGTCCCTGTTGTTGCATGGACAACCTCCTTCAGCTGCCACCTGGGAGACCCTCAGGGGATGGGCACTGCGGACCTCGGGTTGTCACGGGGTGTCGAGCGGGCAGCACGCTGTGCCTTGTGAAGGGCTGATACATTTCTCCTACTCTGTGTTCTGGAGTCTGCAGGAACCAAAGGGACTGCCAGGACTTCGTGATGAAAAGCCAAGTGGTCAGAAACGGGGCTCCTTCAATGCGGTCCGAATTCTGGGGCACACGTCCCATTTAGTGGATTTGCTTTACCAGCTTCTGGGTTTCAATTTTAGGAACCCCTGTCCCTTCAGTATGGCATTTGATGTCACTGTGTGTGTGTGTGTGTGTGTGTCCCTAACACTTGGCAGGCGCTAATTATGGAAATTTGTGGGACAGTCCTGCTCTCCACTACCCCGCCCCTTTTCCCTCTCAGACAACAAATAAAATAGGCTAGTCCTTTGCGGCAGGACCACCAAGGCTGAGCAAAGGGCCGCCAGCCCCTCCCGAGGGTTCCCTTGCGCTCTGCTCCACTCGGCTCTTTCAAGGACGTCTCAATGAGTGGCCTTGTTGAGACTTCCACTAGGGCCCTGGCTAGAAGGGACCATTAAAAACAGTTTAATCAGAACAAAAGAAGTTCTGTTCTTATTGTCCCCCTGGTTGCCGTTTGGATGCAGCAGCTGAAAATCTATCTGTACCAAGCAGCAAATCTGGACCCAGCCACGCCGCGGAGCTCGCCCTCAGCAGAGACTCCTGGATGGATCCTTGGAGCAGATAATTTACAGCTAAAGCAAAACACAAGGAGAGGCCTTTTTATTTGGCACAAATGTTTCCTATTAAAAGCCTTCAGAAGCCCCTGGTAACTGGAGCTCTCTTCTTCCTGCACAAGCTCAAGGTGATCGTATTTATGCACACGGAGCCCCTTAAAAGAACTCCTGGGCTGGATGCTGATCCCATCCGCGAGGAACGGTGTGGAATGGGGCTGCGAAGGAGTGGGAGGCGGACCATGTGCAACGGGAGTGTCTTTGGGTTGATTTTAAATGCCTGCCCTGGAAGCTTTGTGGTTGGTGATTTTCTGCTGCTGAGAAGCTCCAAACAGGCAGGGGCATTTGTGGTAAACCTCCAGGACCTTCCGGAAACTGCCCCAAAGCCGAGCTGTTTGTGTGTCATGGAGAATGGACTTTTGTGGTCCGTTTTCTGGACATCCAATGAGTTCAGTGCCATTGATTCTTTAGAATAGACAACCTAAAAGAAGTTATTTTTAAATTTTGGGGTTTTTTAAAATGAGTTTTTTAGATTTCTTTTCTGGATTGGCAAAGATGAAGTTTTTAGGGTGACTCGGTTCAGAAGAAGCTGATCTTGGTTGACGTCTGGGCTCCTCGTCCGGACTTCCAGAAGGGTCAGCCGGCGAGGCTGCAGGTCGCTCTGGCTGTGCAGGGTCCGATGCAGCCTGGAACCGCTTTCACTCGGGCCCCTGAGCAGATCCAAACGCCGGCAGGCAGAGGGCCAGGCCCCCCTGTTTTGGACTCAGTGTGGGCTTGCTGAGGCCTGAGG
This sequence comes from Macrotus californicus, assembly GCA_007922815.1. Lineage (NCBI taxonomy): Eukaryota > Metazoa > Chordata > Mammalia > Chiroptera > Phyllostomidae > Macrotus > Macrotus californicus. Next base: position 34,901 of record VMDR010000753.1, on the reverse strand, counting down.
AGGGCCCTCACGCACACATATCCAACAATAGCCAGAAAGCGACATGGGACCGGTTATATAGAAGCATCTCTGTGTCGTGTCCGATAAAAGCCCCAGAGAAGCCAGTACCAGACTGATGTCACCGCGCTTGTCTCCTGGTGCCCAGCAGCCCGGAGAGCACAGGAACCTGTCTCTCTTGTTCCCCAGAGCAGCCCCCTCAGTGCCCTCCGGGGACAGGCAGATTGTGAGGCGACCTGAGGGCCAAGCTGGAGGTGAATCACCATTTCCTAAGGAAAAGTCACACCGCAGGCACTGTCTACGGATGGTCCCCTTGATTCTTCCTGGCAACAGGAGGGAGATTAATTAGGGAAATAATTCCGGCCATTTTGCCCGTGAGAACGTGGAGACTCTGAAAGGTTCTGCAAGTCGTGTGTGCTCACGCGGTGAGTGAGTGGCAGGTCCTGATCGGCGGCCTCGAGGGCCTGGGAGTCCGGTCCCCGTGATGCTGCTGCCGCCCCCGGTCCACCCCCACACAAGCCGCAAGGGCTGGAGCAGCAGCCGGAGCACATGTTCTGTAAAGAGTCAGACGGCAGTTCTCACTCTGCAGCCTCCACGTCTGTCGTAGCTGCTCTGCCATTGCAGAGCAAAAGCAGACACAGGTAATATGGAGACAAACGTCTGCAGCTGTGTTCCGATAAAACTTTACTAACCATGGTAGGTGACTGACAGTGGCCAGCGGGCCATTATGCAGACTCCCTGGGCGTTGGGAAGATGAATTGAATTAAGTCTGTGATGTGCTGAGGTGGATGCTGCTGGTGGCTGACCGGGTATCCATTCTCCCCTCCTCCCTTCCTCAAAATCCACATGGTTCCAGTTAGAAATTCTTACCGGTTAGCCTCCCTGTGTGCCCCTACGGTGGCTGATGAGATGTAAGTGTCGATATTAGTTTGGAAAGGCTATCATTTCCCCTTGTCCTTCCTCCTTTCATTCATGCTGCCTAGAAGGCTGTCACGATGCCTGGAGCATGCTGGAGCCGTGAGGAAGCAAACCACAGGCCAAGGACAGCAGAGCAGGAGAAGCTTAGGGGAGGAAGGTATGTGCCAGGTACGTGCCAGCTGCTGTCCTGGGTGAACAAGGAGGCACGACTTTGCCTTTAGCGCGGGAGCTGCGGTGGAAGCCAGCCGCGCTGGGGCAGTTGGGCTGTGCGTGGGAACGCACAGGACTCTGCGAACTCCTCTGGCCGTTGGGGGCCTGTTGAGCACCGACTGTACAGAGCACCAACACAAAGCCCAAACAATGGCAGGGAGCACCCCTCTGTGTCCTCACCAGCCAATGAGCACGTAGCGTCTACTGCTGAGGCCCTGCCAGCAGCCTAGCAAGGCAGGCTTTGGAGGGTAGAGAGGCCACTCAGCTGTGATAACTGCTAGTTCCCAGGGCATCTGGATGCTTGCCAGATAGGGGCTTTTTTTTATCAGACCTGGTGCTGGCATCTGCTGATTTGACCACCCAATATGCCCTTCCCCCCTTTTTCTGGCAACAGTAGTCCCCTGCCCGGCTGGAAGTGTTCCTACCCCATGGCATGGGTCTCAGGTGAGGCTGATCCAGTGTTCTGACCCCTACCTTGACTCAGGGGTGAGCAGGTGACCTAGCCAGGAAACCCAGTGTTCCGTCCCCTGGTCCAAGAAGTGAGCCAAGACCAGGGTGTTCTCCCCTGGGAGTAAGGGAAAGTGAGAAGTGCCCCATCTCCCCCAGGGCCACCTGCTGACCCTGTGTACCTGGAGCAGCCAGCTGCCGGGTCCCCTTACCCTGCAGAGGAAGCCTGTCTGTGGTAGAAAATAATGAAGCCAACATTCAAGCAGATTCCACACTGAAAGATAGAGCCAGAGCCATGGGGAGGAGGTCCCCGTGTGAGCCCTGGGGCCCAGCCCTTCCGGGACAGGGCCTCCCTGTTGACCGGGGCTTGTGTCACAGGCCCTCGACAGGCTGCTGACTTGATGTGACAGCTCAGGGGAGCACTGCCCTCTAATTACAGACAGAGAAGACCTGCAGTGACGAAACCTGTTTCTCTTTCTGGAGCTCATCGGTTCTTCAACCTACGTGACCAGGAAGTCCTTCTTCCCAGGAAGTCCTTTTAAAGTTTTAATGACTGGGGAGAAAGACAGAGGGCATTCCAGGTGACGGATCAGCAGAGGTGTGGAGGTATTTGCCACACCAAACTCACCTAGAGAATGGGGCTTCCGGCAGGCTGCCTGGAAGCAGGGCTAGATGCAGTCCCTCAAACCTTCCTGTCTATTGGAGGCTCAGCTCCAGGAGGTGATCGGTGTCCACATGGTGCCATCTTCACACGTGACTTCTCCGCGTCACATTCTGGTGTTTTATCTATAAAAATTCTGCCTCGGAGACAGACCCGTTTTTTAAACACAGGATGGTTTTATCTGCTTGGCCTGTGTACTGCTTAACGCCGAGAAGTCTCCTTAAAGCCCCAGATGCTGTGAACTAACTAACCTCTGAGTGAGGGGGACTCAGTGTGGCCACACTCAACAGGGCTTTTTTTCTCCTTCAAAAATGGAAATGAAAGAACAAAACGTCTGTAAATTAAATTTTCTGGTCATAAAGAGGCTTTTGAACTCCTGTAAATTATCCTTTTGTTTTTCTGGTTACCACCTCCCACCGCCAGCACATTCCCACCAGGCATTTGGGAATCAAAGAATTTTATCCCATAAAAACGAAACCAGGGCTAGTACCAGAGATATGGAGGGCAGGGGAGCCACAGAGGACAGCATTGGAGTGGGGGTGGGGGGAACGCGGCTTGAGGCGTCAGCAGCTTCTGACCTTCGTGGAAGGCCCAGGGAGAAGCCTCAGACTTGGGATCTAAGCAGCAGCTGCAGGAAGAGGCCTGGGTCTGAGGTGACCGCAATCGAGGCGACCTCTTTGATGTCCGGGAACATGGTGCTTCCTGGTGTTGCAAGTGCAGATAATTTACTGGGAACACATTCTCAAGAGGTGGCTGGGAAAGGGTCTGGCTGGTGAGGATGCTGAGCTTCCTACCAGGAGAAGTGGCCCAGCACCCAGCAATACCTGCCTGTAGACTCTGCTGGCGGGCAGGGACCCAGGCTGGAAGTTTGGGCTGAGTTGCTCTGGCTGTCAGAATTAGGGACCCAGAGAGGGGGTGATGCCATCAAGACATCTGTGTCCAGGGATCTGGGCACAGGGACCCATCAGGCTGTAGGAAAAGCTGGCATTAGGAGGTCAAGCAGCCCTCATGCCCTTGGGACGCGCCTCAGGGCGTGGGCACGCGCCGACGAACGTCTTCACTAGGGACGCGCTTCTCCGGGTGTCACGAGCCCCACCCCTTTGCAGGCACCATCTTCTCAGGAAGGCCTCCCCGACCTGTAGCTCTCGGCCGCTCTTGGCTTTCTTTCCCTCTGTGGTGTTTGTCACTCATTCTTGTTTCTCGTCTCTCTCCCACAACTAGCACACAAGGGGTTTGGAGTGTCTTTCCCCAGCTGCGGTCTCAAGGCTGCTGGACTGTTCCACGGTAGAAACTGAACAAACAGATGTGGCTGAGTCCGGGAGTGTCTAAAGGCCCAGGGTTGCCAGGTGCAGTCCCTCTGGCAAGCTTGAAATGGAGGCCATCGGGTGACCCTCTCTAACGTGATCATCTCCATCCCAGAGGGGACTAGGTTGCCAGTGGCGGCATCTGCCCTTGCCCCAGCCCAGGCAGGCACTTCACGCCACATCCCGGCAAGGCAGCGCTGCCCTACACCTGGTTTACAGGTGAGGAAATGGCCTTGGAGACCGACGCCAGGCTGTCTGCGCTCAGATTGGACTCCGTAGCTTTGTCGTGGCATAACCCTGGGAAAACAGCACAGTCTCTCCGAACCTCGGTTTCTTCATCTGTAAAACGGGCATAAAAATAATGACGTCGAAAGAGTTGTGAGGGTCAAGTGGGGTCACACGGACGATGCAGACAACATACCTGGAGCCCTAGACTGTTAGCTCTGTTGATGACAATGTCTGTGGGCGTGTTTCCTGCACAGAAGTGCTTCCCCTTACAGCCTGACTGGTGTAGGGGTCAGGAAGGGCACTCACTCGGAGCAGTGGGTAGAAATGGGAACGGCTGGCTTTTCAGGCTCATGTCCTTGGGACTTGTCATCTGGGGGCCTGAGCCCTGGAGGGAGAAAAGGAAGCCACTCTTAAATACTTGAACATGTGGCCATTCCCGTCTGTATCCAGCTGTCAAGGCCGCATTGTCACCTGATCTCCCTGCCGAGGCTGGGCTGTACGATGATTAGCCATCTCTCAGCGCCTCGGTGACAGGGCGCCAGTGACAATCCCAGCTCCTGATTCTGAGTCAGACAGAAACCAAGACGCACTGTCAGGGAGTTCACTCAGCAAGTGTTTGTTGAGTGTCTACTACATACTAGATACTATTCCGGGCTCCGTTTATGGCAGCGAACAAACCCACGTCCACGCTGCAGGCAGGGGAGAGACAATAAGCAATGCTACATGTCATGGAGAATAAGAGAATGTGGCCAGGAGGGAAGGCCAGTTTTTGGTCGGCGGTCAGCCAGGCTTCAATGGTGAAGTGACATTTGAGCAGAGACTCGAAGGACGTGAAGGAGGAAGCCATGTGGACATCAGCGGATGAACCTTCCAGGCAGATGGCACAGCAGGTGCAAAGGCCCCGAGGTGGGCATTTAACTACAAGGCAGAGCCTAGGACAGAGTGGATGCTTCTTGCTTTACCCAGAAGAGCCCATGAGTATAGAACTGCCAGATATAAAATATAGGACGCCCAGTTAAATTAGGATTTCAGGTAAACAATGACTAATTTTTAAATATATATGTCTGAAATCGCACGGGACCTACTCAAACTAAAAATTAGTCATTGTTTATTTGAAATTCTAATTTAACTGGGTGTCCTATATTTTTGTTTGCTAACTCTGGTAACCTTACTCAGTGGTCAGTCATCGTGGGAGCATGGAAATAAAAGCTGTGGGCTGGCTTTATGGGGAGGTGTGGTTGGAAGAAATAAGGGAGCCAGAATCAGGTTGCCCAGGATCTGAATACCAGGTTTCCTTCCCTTGGCTATGTAGTCTTGGTCAAGTTCTTTCCTTTTTAACCCTCGCCTGAGGACAAGCTTACTGACTTTTAGAGAGAGGGGAAAGGAGAGAGAGAGAGAGAGAGAGAGAGAGAGAGAGAGAGAAACATGGATCGGTTGCCTCACACACGCCCCAGCCACCAGGGACCAACACTGCAACCCAGGCACATGCCCTGACTGGGAATCGAACCCACGGCCACTAAGCCACAGCCGCCAGGGCTTGGCCAAGTTCCTTGACCTGCGTGTCTCCATATCTTCCTCTGTGAAATGGGAGACACAGCATCTAACTTTAGGGCTGCTAGACCATTCAAGAAAATCTGCAACATGCTCCCCATCTAAATGTTCTTACTTGTCTTCACAGACGAGCTCAAATCTGTTCATCTCACTTGGTGAGGGGTTTCGAAGGCGGAGGCAATAAAGATCAAACCCAAAGTAGGACAAAGAATGACGTTTTTTAAAAAAAGCATTAACGCAGTGAAGGGGGAGAGAAGAATTGGGGTCTGATTTTGCCGAGGTGGGGTGAGTCTCTCTGACTTCTCACGAGTGTTCCTCAAATAGTGAATTGAACGGAAATGCGTGCCGCATACCAACCCTGGCGGTTCTCCGGTTTGGGTCAGGGTGGCTGGTGTGTCCCCCAAACCCAACACAGGCCTTTGTAAGGCCAGGGGTAAGCTGGTTTCACGGAATCCGACCGACAGACGGGTTTTCTTTGCTCTCATAGTTAAAAAACAAATTGAATTATTTGGCAACAAATACACATTCAAAGCTGTCACATATAAACCCAAATTTCCAGCTTCTCTTGGAAATTAGAACTATCTGGTAACATTGGTGTCCAATTCCTGGAGAGTGTCACCCATGGAAAGGTGGTTTCCAGTCCACCCTGGTCCCTACCTCTCCCACTGTGTCTGGGCCCCGTGTCCCTGGCCACCTGCCATTGTGTCAGCATTCACAGTCCCCATTAGTGGAATTAGGAAGAAGGTAAGTATCCCTTGGGCCTCCCACCATGGGCCCTGCGTCTGTGAATTTATGTTCCCTGGCTGGTACCTGTCAGCACTTTAAGAGCAGAAAGACGCAATTGAAGAGGAGCTCAGATGTACCCTGGGCATTTATCAATATGGATTAGACACCCGCTGCGGGCCAGGCCTCTGCTGGCCCTGGGAAATACAGACAGGACTGAGACAGACCCTCCCTTGGGCATGCCCCAGGGTTTAAGGGCTCAGGCCCTTGGACCACACAGCCTGTGTCTGATTTCCCCACTCCGCCACCAGCTGCGTGGCCATGAGCAGGTTCCCTCTAGTATGTGAGTATTTCTTCATCTGTAAAATGGGGATAATAATAATGAATATCTTCTAGGGCTAGCACTTGGAATAGCAGCTGGCAGATATTTAAGGTTTTACCTGGAGCCTCGAACAATCGGCTGTCACTTCAGGAATGTAGAGACTGGCTCCTCTCCAGCCGGTCCTCAGTCCTCGGACAAGCAGTATCAGTGCCCCCGGACCCAGGTCAAAGTGCGTGGTTGCAGACCCCCCTCGGCTGGCTGAGGGGGAGGCTGCATTTTGACAGGTCCTTGGGAATTCACCTGCACAGTCAGGGTGGGGAAGTGCTGCCTTAGGATCAAGCCGAGGGGAGAAGGTCTTCTCCCAGACCCCTAAACTCCCCTGGTGGTTAAGAGCCTGGGCTGTGGGGCCAGATGTGGCTTTGGATCATGGTGTCATCGCACACCAGCTGTGTGACTTCCACCTCCTTCCTTCTCTGTGGCCCGAGCAGGTAGCGCAAGGGCTCCTTGCAGGTGGGCGGGAAAGGCTTTGGACCTGTCAGCCTCTCTTGTTCACGTCTGGGAAGAAGGAAAAGGACTCCCGCCCAAGCCGAAGCAGGAGTAGTAACACTCAAAACCAAACCAGATTTCCTCCAGTCGAGGAAGAAATAACAGTAATAAACAAAACCGCAGCTTCCCCTTAGCCGTCTGGGAGACCCTGCAAACGCCGCCTTGGCCATCGGCTCGCTCTGGAGTGTGTGTGCCTGGGTCTGTCTGTGTTTTCCATTTAGGGCTGTGGCCACCGCCCCGTGTACACACGACAGAGAGAAGCCGTTTAGCGTCTCCCTCCTCTGCTTCAAAGCTGTTCAAAGAAAGCCCCAGAGCCAGCAAGCAAGGAGCCTGCCTCCAGCACAACAAAGGCGCTGCCAGGAAAGCAGCATTTCATTACAGGTGTGCTAAAACGATTTCCTCTCCAGGGTGGATCCCTCTGCAGACGAGGATTTTAAAGTCTGTGCACGAGGAAGCCCTTGGCCTCCTCTTCCCTGCTGGGGGCTGGGGCCCAGGTTATCAGGCCTTGGCCAGGTGGGTGGGCAGAGGGCACAGCCCTCAAGCTCCCCTGGCGGTGAGGCATGCCCCCGGGGAGCCCCAGGCTGGCCGAGCTTCCTCGGGGCAGGTGGTGGAGGGGTTCTGCCGGTGAAGATGAGGTCCCTACCTCCCGCTGAACGTGTGTGTCAGCACAATTCCTTTCTCTTCTTATTGCCTTCGAGACATATGCTGACTTGGTCAAAATTGAGGCGGCAAGATGTGACTGATGATGTAGGAAATGAAAACTCCTCGCCCAGCGCAGGCAGGCTAGCAAGCAAGGGGCGCGGGCCCGCGGCCGGGCGGGCCAGACACAATAACACCCTCAGATTTCCAGGCCATCTTTCATCCCAGGGAGCGGGCCCCAGGTGTGGAGCAGACTGGGGCAGATCAGGTTACGGCCGGGGAGTCCCAGGATGGGTGCCCGCCTGCGCTTGGGGAACCACAACTAGGGGTGGGTGGGTGGAAGGCTGGCTGCTGGGCTGGGGGAAATGGGATAGGCCCCGGGGAGTTCCCAGGCCCTGGAGAGCTTGGGGGAACTGGCTGGGGGGCACAATGAGAGGAAGGAATGCAAGGATTTGCCTTTCACCTCCATACCACTCTCCCACTCTGCTCGCTGCCTCCCTCCCGCTCGTCCCTGTGCTGGATCTCTGAGTCAGGATAAATTTCCTTGTCTGTTTGGCCAAAAAGCAGACCATCCTCAGACTTTTGTTGTTATTTGTAAATTCAGGAGGCTTTTTCATCCAGATGGTAGCTAGCAGTTTATCAAGTGCTTTCTCTGTGCCCCAGGCACCTTGCAAAGTCCTTGATGTGAACGGAATCAACTTCTGAATCCCCATGGCAACCCAAGGAGACAGGCTTAGGACCCCATTACACAGATGGGGGCGCCGAGGCTCAGACAGGTTAAATCCCTGGTACTCAGTTGCAAGTGGCGTGGCTGGAGTGTGCAGGGCGGGCTGCTGCCTCCTACCCAAGACTTCCTCCAAACAGTCACCGAGCCTTTGCTGGTGGCCTCTGCTCTCAGACAGCACCTGATGAAATCCCAGCCAGCTACTTCCCGCCTGCATGTTTGCATTCATTCATTCAGCAAGCAATTCATTCACTGAGGGCCTGGTGCCATCTTGGGATCTCCTTTGGGGAAGCAGGGAAAATAAAGAGCCCACCCCTCCCCAGCATGGATCACGAGAAAGATAAGGTTAAATAGGGGCTGTGGGAGTTCAGAGGGAACCTTATCTCTTCCAGGTCTGGGATATGGGGAGCCCGTTGTCTCGTCTTGCATGAGAAAAGATGGCCTCCGAGAGGAAGGGTGGCAGGGCCAGGGGCCTGCATGTCAGCTCACAGTCCACCAGGCTCCTAGGATTAGCTGTGTTCATTACTATTCATTCAGCAGGTATTTACTGAGCACCAGCTGTATGCCAGGCTCAGGTGGGCTCAGGTGAGATGCATAGAGGGGTAGCCTGTCAGACTTCCTTCAGGGCCTTCCCATGGCTGAGGGGGAACAGGACAGAGGCTGACCAATCAGTTGTACCATATTCGAATTAATGGGACCAGTACCTGCGGCCCCCACCCCAGACTTATCTACTGATTAAAATCTCCCCCAAAGATTTGAGAGTGGATTAGACGCACAGGAGTAGCATTTTAGACTTTGGAAGGAGTGAATGCCTTCATCCCAGCTGGCGTTGGAGGTGGGGGGCCGCCCAGAGGCTTTGCCCCTGGCAGGAAGGCCCGCCCTGGGAGGCACGGCGGCGGCTCTGGGCAACCCAGTCCCTGCTGCTCGCCCTGCAGTACACTTGCCGGTCGGGCTGCCTGGGATCCTTCCCGGGAAAGCCTTCTCTCCACCCTCCGCCCAGGACTCCGGTCAATGGCATCTCTTCCAGGAGATCCCGTTCCCACCTCCCACCATATCACCTCGTTTATCTCGTCCTGTCACTTGTCACTTGTTCCAGGCTGAACCGGTCTGGGTTGCACGCTCTCCAGTGGACACTGGACGCTGGTCAGCACTCCATGTCAGTTTCCTGCTGCCCACAGTGCGGATCCCTGGTTGTCCCCCTGACCCTCTTGCATGCCCCACTCGCCTGGCTCTGGTGGTGAAGCACACCATGGCCTCGCCTGAGGGAATCCACGCAGAACCACAGCCTCCCCTCTGACCCCAAACTGTGCGTGAGGTTCTTGCTTTGTCCCCTGGCCTGAAAGCCAGCTTTGTGTGGAGGCCACTGTGTGGGCCCACTCACTGCCCTGCCCGCCAGCCCAGCACTGTGCCTGCACCTGAATGCGCCACATGATTCTCAGGGTCCAGCACAAAATGAAAACGGGGGCCCTTTCATCACAGATTATTAAGAAACGTAATGTGGCAACAGCAGAGCAGTAAACCAAGGGTGGGGTCCTTCTGAGTGAGGGGCCCTGGCCACCCACATTGGTCGCACACCCCTGAAGCCCACCCTGGCTGACACCCAGAGAGTGCTCAACAAACCTTTGCTGAGGGAAGGAGTTAGTGGCTGGAGGGCAGGTGGAGGGGGCTTTCACAGCATTTGAGCGACAGGTGGGCAGAAGCCCAGCCCCAGGCACTGGATGCAGGGGCCTGCCTGTGTGATGTGAATGGTGAGGACCTGTGGCCTTGCATTCTCTTCTTGCCTGGCTTTTGGTCTCTCCTGTGTCCACCTACGTGGGCCCTCAGGCTGCCACCCTTTCCAAAGGCCCCAAAGGGACGCCTGGCAGAGCCACCTCTGCTTCAGGAAAGCTAGAACATCGGGCTCCTTTGCAGGTGAGGCTTAGCCAGACAGGCTCCCCAAGGAGAACCCAGCCCCGAATCCAGCCCTTTGCCTTTCATCCCAAATGCCCGGAGCTGACACTCTGCCTTGCCGCTCACGGGAGAGGCGCTGGCTTGTGGGCTTACTTCTGTGGGGCAGCCTGCAGCTGAATTTGCACTCCATCGTTCTCACTGGCACTCTGGGCAAAAAGTTACTTTGATCGCACATATATAGATAAAGAGACCACGGCTCTGAAGAGCAGCAAACCACTTAAGGTCCCCCCGGCAGGCTCCCCCGGGGGCCTGTGCCCAGGCCCGGTGTGCACTGGGCTCCCCCGTGTGGGTGGTTCACTGTTGTTTGTGAAACGAACAAATGAGCAGAGGGAAGAGGGGAGGCCAGGAGTGGCTGTCTGTCCAGTGAGGTCCCAGACACAGACCCTGCGAGGTGAACTGGATGCAAACGGTGCCAGGCAGGGGGGCTGGCAGGGAAGATCAGACAGTGTGGGCTTGGGTCTCTGCTCTCAGGCTGAGGTGTGGCTGGAAATAAACAGAGCCCAAAGGGCAAGGAGGTGGCGAGGAATTCTCCAGCGCCCACAATTTCATTTATATATTAAACAAGCGATTGTGCAGCCACAGTGGCTGCCAGGCCCTAGGTTCAAGTTACTGCAGGTCCAGGGCAACCAAGAAAAGCACCAGCTTGGCTCCCAAACGCTCCGCCCTCCCCCTTCCAGCGGTCCATTTCCAGTGAGGGAGACAAGACAATAAAGAGAGCAAGAATAACGCAAACAGTAATCGCAGACGTTCAGAGGAGTTAGGGAAAATAAAGCAAGTGTGTGTGGGAACGAGTTAGGGAAGTGACTTCAGCGATGCTGGTCTGGGAAGGTCTCTGGGAGGAAGGGGCACCTGAGCGGCACCTTGGGCTGGGGGAGGGTTGGTCAGCTAAGCACCCATGAAGGTGGTGGAGGACGGATCAAGGGAGGGGGGAGGATTCTAGGCAGAGAGAATGGCACGTGCAAGACAAGCGGTTGGCGAGTTGGAGAGACACTGGGGGGTCAGAGTGGCTGGAGTAAAGGCGGGCGGAGCGTCAAGAGGGGTTGGGGGGTCACCTCCTTCGGGAAGCCTTAGACTCCCGCGCACCTGGCGGAGTCCCCGGGCTTCCTCCGCCGCGGCCGAATCCCACGGGCCCCTCCCAGGCCTCCTTCCCGGCCCGCGCCGCCAGTCCGGGGAGGGGGGGCCGCCGCGGGTTCCTCCCTCCGCACCCCCGCGGCGGCCGGCCGGGCGCTGGGCACCCCGTGGGCGCTCGGTAAATATTTGCAGAGCTCACTGTAAGGAATGAATGAACCCATTGGGCGCAGCTAGGGGAAGGGCGGGGCCGAGGGCAGGTGGGAGGCCGCGGGCGCGGGAGGGGCCCCTGGAAGTCCGTCCTCCTCTTCCCCCTCCTCCCAGGCCCCAGCGCGCACCGCTCCGGGGCTCCCGTGGCGGCCTCTCGTGCGATCGGGGGCGCGCAGGCCCTGGAGAGCGACCCGGGGCCCCAGATCTCGGCGCGGGAGTTCGGAAGAGGGTGGTTCGCCGCCGCCCGAGGGCCAGAGCGCGAGAGGAGCGAGTAGAAGGAGCGCTCGCCCGCCCGCCGCCTCGCTGCCTCCCCGGCTCTCGCTCTCCCGGCTCCTAGGTTTGCTGGCTGCTCCTCCCACCCGCGTCCGCCTTCTTGCTCACTCGCTCGCTCTTTCGAGCGGGTTTCCAAGCCTAGCGGTGCGCCCGGGCCAGTGCGGGGCGAGGGGCCCCCTGGCCAGAACCGAGCCAGAGGCGGGGGTCCGGGCAGAGAGCAGCGGGCCCGGGAGGGGCCATGTCTGGCGCGGGCGCCGTGGGGCCCGTCTGCTGCAAGTGACCTAGCGGCGTGGACCACCGCCTGTCCCCCTCACCACCTGGGGCGGCGCGGGCCCCGGTGCCGGGTGCCCAGGGCCCGGGTCGCGCGTAGAGCCGGCGCGATGCACGTGCGCTCCCTGCTCGCCGCGGCGCCCCACAGCTTCGTGGCGCTCTGGGCGCCCCTGCTCCTGCTGCGCTCCGCCCTGGCCGACTTCAGCCTGGACAACGAGGTGCACTCGAGCTTCATCCACCGGAGCCTCCGCAGCCAGGAGCGGCGGGAGATGCAGCGCGAGATCCTCTCCATCTTGGGCTTGCCCCATCGCCCGCGCCCCCACCTCCAGGGCAAGCACAATTCGGCGCCCATGTTCATGCTGGACCTGTACAACGCCATGGCGGTGGAGGAGGGCGGCGGATCCGACGGCCAGGGCTTCTCCTACCCCTACAAGGCGGTCTTTAGCACCCAGGGCCCCCCTCTGGCCAGCCTGCAAGATAGCCACTTCCTCACCGACGCCGACATGGTCATGAGCTTCGTCAACCTCGGTGAGTGAGGGCAGGAGGGAGGGGGTGACCGTCTCGGTCAGAAGGCGCTTTGGACCGGGGAGGAGGGGCCGCTCCTTCCATCCAGCCCACTCTGGCCGTTAGCGCCCGTAGTGCCTGGCCAAGGCTCCCCTACCCCAGGGTCCTAGTGGACCCCACGTTGTGCGTGCCCCAGGTAGGGCGAGCCAGGCTCATTTGCCTGTGGGAGTTTTGGGGAGGGAAGGACTGGTCTGAAGGCCCCTCCGGGTTAAGTTGGCGGCCGCACCTCTGGAGCGGGAGACGCCAGGCGGGCCGCGCGGCTCAGTTCAAAGCGTGGGGCTTGGTCATGTGAGCTGTGCCCAGCCCGGCCGTCCGCTCTACCTGGATTTAAAGGGCCCTGCTCGCCGAAGCTGCCTTCCCGCCCTTTCTGGGCCCCTCTCAGCCCTGCCTGGTCCTGGCATTGCGGGCGTCGCTCCCCATTCCCCGCCTTGGCGAGCCCTACCTGTCCGCTCTCGAAGCGCCCGCCCTAGCTTGCTGTGCGCCCCGAGCGCCTCGGGGCCCCTCTCCTGGCCGCCAGGCGCCCCCTCGCTCTGAGCTCTCCTGGCTGGAGCTGGGGAAGAAACGTTGCCATTGCGAGCTTTCTATTTTAAATATTTAATGATAGGTCCCGGGCGGGCAGAATCCATTTTCAGCGTTTATCACGTGTGGCGTGCAAACCGCGGCTTTTGGCGATTGGGTGGCGCGGGATCTGCGAGCAGACGCCGCCGGGGGCGGCTGGGGGACCCGGCTGCGGGCTGCAGCCGCGACGCCCGGGAGACCCGAGGCTGGGGCGGCGGAGGGGGTGCCGCCGCCTCCATCTGTGCACGCACACTCACCAGACTTGCTCAAACTCACCCCCGGCAGCGCTGTGTAGGGCTGATGATGAAATATTTGGTTTCCGAGATAACACGCCCCGGTAGCGCTGTTTCCTGAGCCGCTTTCCTTCTCCATGTGTAACGTGCTGCGAAGACCCGAACGGAGTCGAGACAGCAAGCAAACTCACGCCCACGGGCGCTGTGTCAACATGGAAATGACACCCAAGCCCCCCACAGGGCACTGCGGGCGTGGATGGAGGGCGCAGGGAAGCCGGGATCCACCTCCGTGCTTCCCGCTCCAGATAAGGTCCCTGCAGTCCCTGAGATGCCATTGTCTGTCCTTCATAACAGCCACACAATCCAATACTGAGGGGAGCTTCGGCGAGCCAGGGGTGGGAGGCTTAGATGCCAAAGTAACTTCAAGAAAGTTTCAATTATACTAAGCAGCCTGTTAGACCGAGGCAGCTCCATATGTCCTGATTTAGGACAATCTCCAAGATGTATGAGGTGGAAAAAAGCGAGGTGCAGATCAGTGAGGTTCCCGGTGCTGGTGTATCATCCCTTCCCCACTGGAAGAAGAGCCCAGGAACTGGAAATAGATTTGACTTCGGGGAGGGGCAGGGCTGGGGTCTGATCTTTCATTGTCTGTGTGTTTTTTCTCTCCCAATGTGTATTTACGACCTCTACCAGAAACTAAAGGAAAAATCCCAACTACATAGAAATAAGTAAATTAGAGCAGATCTCTGTAGCTGTTCTGAAGCTGGGGGTGAACCAGGGCCCTTCCTCTGGCTGGGGTTTATGGCATCCCGTTCTGTTGGGTACCCATGACTCCCAGCGGATGCAGGCAGGTCGCAGTGGCTGCCTTCAGAGCCTGGTTGGGGTCATTAAAAAGGTATTTGTAAGCCCTGGCTTTGCAAATTCCATGCAAAAAGTACCCTGCTGCTTATGGACCAGTAGCTGGGCCAGACCCGGGCGCCCCACCCCCCTTCACTGGAGAAGGACTAGGTTGCCAAGTGGGTGCCCCTGGGGATCTTGGGGCAGGGCTGTTTGTTCGTTCCCCTTGATGGTGGGGGCGAGCTAGGACTTGTTTGGGAAGGCCACAGCTGGGTGGTTTTCCTCCTCTGGCTGTACACACACCTTTCAACCCCGTTAGTTCCATTTCTTTCATCTTGAAAGGACAAAGATGGGCTTGTCTGAGCCTCTTAATCAGTCGGGCTGGCTTTGGGCTTTGTGGAACAGTCCTGACTTTCTCAGGTCTTGCTTTTGGGGACATCCCTCCAAATTAGAAGGCAGAGCGGTTTTTTTAACAGAGTGCGCTGACCTTGTTTTCTGTCTTTCTCTGCCCCTAAAACTCGAGGTGATTAGTGGGGTGAAAACCTGGAGTGCAGTTTGGCAGGACTCTTCTGTAGCTGCTTCTAAGCTTGACCTGTTTCTGCTCAGCCAGGGGGTAAACTGCCTGTCCCTTCCAATCGGTAGTGGTCCTGGCGTTTCTCCCCAGGAGGGGCTTGGAGGTGGTTGGAGGCAGGTGGGGGCGGGGGGGGGGGGTTGCATGTAGGAAACTTGCCTGGAAGTTGAGTTTGCTGAGAAAACACACGATTTTTCCATGGGTTGCAAATCATTGATCTGCAACATAGAAAAGTTTTCTAAAGGTGTATTTAGTCTCACACTTTACCTAAGAGTGAGAAAATGTCACTTGGCCATATCAAACCATTATTTGTTATCATGCAGGAGATTTGGGAGGACTTTGGAGGGGGGAGGGGGGGCTGACTTTCTCCACGGCCCCTCCTCCCAGCACCGAATACCGTGCTGTCCTCCAGGGCTGGGGAGACCTCTGCCTGGATTCTGAAGGCTTTTGCAGACCCGATGCATTTGTTCTGCCTTCTGTCTGCAGCCAAACTGGGTTTTGTTCCTGTAAGTCCTTGGAATTCAAGCTTTTTGCCAGGCCAAGTGGGATCTACACTAGAGAGGGAACCAGAGGAGAATTTATGACAAAGCCAGGTGCTGAGAGAGAAGACTTCAGACTGCACTTTATGACAAAGACCAGCCTGTACCATAAAGCCCGGCGCGATGCTGCTTGAGAAGCCAGACAGATTCTCATCGTGCCAACCTGAGCCCGTTGAGTTCAAAGGCGAGATTTGTAAACTGGTTTGGATTAACATGCCCCCTCGACTCCTCCTCTGTGTAGACTTAATTTTTGGAATTTAAAACAGGCTACCTCCTCTTCAGTAGTCCCCAAGCAACGTGAATTCTGCCGCCGGAATCCAGAGATAACCTCCCACCGTTCTTTCTTTGGAGAAATCTAGCAGCTCCTTTTGGAACCTTCTAAAGAGGGCGGCTGGCGTGAGGAGTGTGCAATGCATGTTTATCTCTGGTTCAGGCTCTGAAGGAAACAACTTTGTTTAATCTTCGAAGCTAAATTAAAAAAAAAGAGAGAGAGAGAAAGTTGGAAACCTATCATTATTGGGCTCCGCGTATAAAAGTGGCTTTTGTGGATGCAGCGGAGGAGGGGGCGGGGGCCCTCGTTGTTGGACTTTTCCTTTGTACCATCTGGCGATCCTTTTTGTTGACAAGTGTTTGGCATTAAGATCTCTCCTTTTGCCCCTTAAGAACAGGCCCTACCACTGTAGAGTATTAGAAAAAGATTCTGTTACAGTTTAAAAATTTCCTTCAGGGAGTGCTTCGGGAAGGGAGCACGGGCCGCAGGCATCTGCAGCTGTAACCTGGCTTGTGTTAAGATTTGGAAGGGCTGTTCCACATTCCAGCGCGCGGAGTGCGGCCCTCACTGGTAAGCAGCCAGAGGTTAATATAGATGTCACACAGGCTGTCCCTTCTCTCTTTCTGCAGAGTGCCTTCGCTACAGGAGTGCACCAACAGCTGTGTTTTCAGTAACCCTTTCAACATCACTGCTTTTAAACCTCGTTTTTCCTGCTTCTATAAATCAAAGATCTCCCCCCCCCCCCCCCCCCCCCCGCCACAACCCCCAACCGCCCTCACCCAAGGATATATGTGACCTGGATTTGAACTTTTTTGATCTTCTTTGAATTTCTCTTCTGGAACCAAAGCAGGTTAAGGCTGAGCCCTGAATGCCAGCTCGGGTGGTTATTTTTAGTTTTTATTCCAGGCTTGTCATTTGGTCGGGGAGTGGCCCATCGAAAGGGTAAGGGAGGTGGCCCAGATACAAATCGATCTGAGGGCGGCAAAGCGACGATGCTCTGGATGCACGGAGAGAAGAAGCCGCTTCCGGGATGCAGCTCTGGCGTGCTCCGGTCCGGGGCCTTACAGCCGGGGAGCAGGCTCTCTGGCCTCTGCGGAGATAAACACAGCTGGAGTGTGCTCCCTGACCACCGGAATGCCTGCGACGTGAGCCAACGTCACATGGCCGCTGAACTCAGAGACAAGTGATGACTTCGTTCCAGGGAGAGTCCCATCTAAGTTGATTGATCACCCCTATCACTTTAATATTTTCCCCTCTGCTGGGTAAGGTCATCTTTGGCCCATGGCAAGACTCAGAGTGTCCTGACCCTCCCCCAGGCCCCACCCTGCCCATCCGTGCAACCAGCTGAACACTTTGAGGGGACAGTCCTTTGCATCAAAGGGCTCCACGTTAATTTTCTTGCAGTCACTCCTTCAGACCTAGCTGGGGGCTGTTGACACACTCTGGTTTTTGGGTTTTTTTTTGCAAGTTGCTGCAACGTTTCGCACTGATGCACTCTGGCCCTGTCACAGGGCGTTAGGGGCACAGGCAGGGATGTGTGGGACCTGTCATGTATTGTCAGAAGGGAATGCGAGGATTAGCCTTTAAAGCATGGCGGTGGGAGAGCCTTGCAGCTGTGCACACTTATTATAAAAGATTTAAGTCCCACTGGTAAAATCAATATATTGAATTGCATGACCCTCTGCTTTTAATTAGTTTAAATCAAATGCGCCGGTACCATTTGCCTCCTTTCGCCTTCATGGGGCGAGGAAATACCAATATTTACATAGAAACTGTTAATTTGTGGTGAAAATGATAACACATTTAGCTTTACACACCCAAATTGCCCCGACTTGATGGATCCCAGATCCACGAGGAGTTGCAGGGTGATGTCACCAGGGCGAGGGAGCTGGGTGGTGGGTGACATCAGTGATGTTTGTCGCTTAGACCCTGGATGCCGGATGCAGGTGGGGAGAGCTGTGGGTGAGCTGCCCAAGGACGCTAGTCTTTCAAGAAACTCGCCGGGTCTTTCATGGCCAGCCAGAAATGCTGAGATTCCCTCCCATCCTATCTCAAAATCTTTCCTCCGAACCGTTCTTTCGAAATTGGGAAGCAGGCACTAGCTCCTCGGTTGTTTTTTTGATCTGTCCTCCCAGCACGCCGGGTCCTTTGCGCGGGGCAGCTCAAGGCACAGCGCTTTATTTATTCCAGAGCCTCAGATGCTTTTCTTTCCAGTTGCTGAAACAGTTGACGCAGGGAGGGAGCTTGCCCTGCAGACCGTGCCGTGTGCGGGCCCGGCGATTACGTGAACCGTCCGCTGTGAGCTGTGTGTTCAGCTGCGCTTGAATTCTGGGGTTTGCAGCAAATGGCACTTGACAAATAACATTTGACAAAAATGCGACTCGGTATTTCTTAATAGGGAACAGATATTTCATAGTGAACCTTCCCCGGTGAAAAATGACGCAAACCCAATGGGAGATGGCAGTACGGACGAATACCAGCGCCGCCGCGCGGCCCTCGCCCCGCCCCGGAGTGGGGTGTTTATGATTTGGGGGACATTAGCAGCGTATGGAGTTTGACACTTGCTTATGTGCAACCCCCCCGAGGAGCACGTGCGGTGCCGTCCTTTCAACATTTGTGTCGGGAGGCATTCCTGGGAGCCGCGCAAAGCCTTTGCTGATCCGCGTGGAGCGGACTGAATTAATGACGACTCCGAGAGCACCAGTTTTCGGGCGATGGCTTTATTGTTTTGGAGCCAGGGTGCTTCTAATCCGGTTCCTGTACAAACATGTTTAACGTGTGTTAATGCATTTCCAAACCAGAGCCTCTCAGCACAGCCCTGCTTTTCATTAATTGGTGTCGGTAGCATCGTACAGAGTTTCAAAGGGCTGGCCAAGCATAAACTGTTTCCAATTTCCTTCCTTTCCTGTGTTTGGAATGCCAATGTTAATTTGTTCCCATGCAGGAGCGGGGGCTGCCAACTGCGGCTTTCTATAAAGGGCTTCACAGTGAAGGCTTCCAGCCCTCGCCGATGCTTGGGGCTGCCTGGCCAAGCTCCCTGACACTTTGCGGCTAATTCTGGATGATGTATGGAGTGGGGGGTTGGGGGGCTTTACTGCCGTGTAACGGAAGTTCTCGGTGACAGCGGAGGGTGTGACTTGGCCGGGGAGAATGGCACGGCATCCACAGCGATTCTCTTTAGACACAGCTTAAACCCACATGTCTGTTTCCACTGGGGCTGAGTCTCAGCCACGGGTCCTTGAGCAAGTCACTTAACGTCTCCGAGTGGGTTTCCTCGTTTTCCAAAGCTGGGTCACAATCCCCTCCTCCGCAGATCCTCACGAAGACAAACATCGCATCACGTCTGTGTAGAGTCTGGCACGTAGTAGGTGCACAATAAATGGTAGCTCTTGTGTTTATTGTGGTGGCCAGATCACTATTCACTGAGCGTATGAGTCCAAATTTCAGTTTTCAAGTATTGAATCTTAGAATACTGAGATGACAGTTACCCATGTTATTTGAAAGATGTCAAGAAAATGTCCCCAAAGATGTGTGCACACACGTGTGTGTCCCCTCCTCACTCCGAGCTCAGTGAAATATGTGAGTGAGCACACCGGACTCGAAAGTGGATAAGGAGTGGGTAGTGCCCACTTCTCCGCTCCCTTGTAGCATCGGTGGCTGTTGGAAAACCTCACTACGTGGGAAGCTGAAATTCAAGTGAGGACTACACAGGAACTCTTTGTGCTGGCTTACAACTTTTAATCAAAAATTATTCCAAAATAAAAAAAGAAGCTTTGCTTTCAGAAAACCGCATCACTGAAGTATTTCTTCCCACCCCTTTCTGGAAGATGGTCAAAGTGCACATTTTCTTTTCCTTCGAGGGAGTGACGGGCCCCAAAGCATTCATTAACAGAATGGCCCCACTTCCCCACTTTTTATGGGAGCAGGTGCAGGGCTGCCTCGCTCCCCCAGCTGCGGTGAGGCTGTGACCAGCCTGTGGAACGGGTTCAGGGGCCTTTAGAAGCCTCTGGAGACCAGAGGGTGGAAAGCCCGTCTCCAGGGCCTGAGACACTGGTGGGCTTTCTCCCTCCAAGCTTCCCGTCCATTCCCCCTCCCCCGCCACCCCTACCACCCGCCGGCTCTTTCTGTACTGTTTGAGAAATCTGACTTAGCGAGTATTAAGTTTCCCTGCATCTTAGAGGTCACGTGTTATCCTTTCACATCTTTATCTCCCCAGAGTAGCTTTCAAGTTTCCATCTTTTGTTGTCTGGCTTAATTAAATTTGGCTGTGAATAAAAACTGGCGCTGTTTCCCAAATCGAGGACTTGCCTGTTTTTGAGCATGGGAGTTAGGCCTGTGCTGTCTTGTAATGTCAGCCTCTGTCTCGCTTTCATGTAGTTTGAAGGAGAAGAAAAAAAGAAAATCTAAGCATGGAGCATGACAGGCCGCCTCCAGCGCGCTCATCTGCCCCGCTATTGAACAATACACACACAAGCGGGCGAGTTACTCTGTGGTTTCCATGACTTGCATTTTGGCTTTCGATAAAGGACTTTTTTCTTGACTGTGTTTTCAGGCTTTCGTACTCTCCTGCGCTGGCTGTGCCTCGCGGAGTTCTCACGGCATAGGAGGTGCCCAGACCCCGGCTGCGTGCGTCCACGGAGGCATCCTGAGACACGTTTACGAAACGGCTTTCAACTTGGCATCCCTCCTAATGAATTTTTGAGTACACACTCTAAATAGGAATACATTGCGAGGGCCCACTCTTGTTTTTAGGATAGCTTGTTCGAAATAAAACGAAGACTAAAATGGAAATCTAACTAGGAGGCACTCCTAAAGACCATCCAAAATTCTAATGTTACCTAATACACATTTGAACTAACCGATCATTCATCAACACAAAGATTTGTGTTGTAATCAGGGAGATATTTGAGTCATGTTGCCGTCACTAAAATTCTCAGTGTGGATGCAGTTCGCTCTTTCAAAGTCGTGGCTCAGCAGTGAGCTAAAGGCCTGGTCTGAAAGTTTGATCCTTTTGGTTCTTCCTTTGACTCGTCAGCATCGATGGGTTTATTATGTGATGACAGCGAACCCCACCATCTCAGCAGGTTAAAACTCAGAAGGTGTGTCTCTCTCGTATACGAAGTTATGGCTCCATCGTGGGCTGGGAAGGTGCTCAGATCCCTTTTGAAGGTCACCGATGATTACGCCAGAGGGAGTAGACAGCGTGAGCTGTGCAGGGGCTTTTAACCTTCCCACCTGGACGTGATCCAGCACTTCTCCCATTTCATTGGTCAGAGTGAATCACATGGTACAACCTGACCCCAGGTGGGTAGGAGGTTACAATTGCACCCCTTGGCTTGGAAAGCGCCTGGGAAGTGGCACTAGTGACTCTCGCACTCCCGCAGGGGAAGGCCCGTCTCGCCAGGTGAAGAGGTGGGAACGGAACAAGCGAGCTGTCAGCTGCGGGACTGAAAGGAGATCCTTGCTTTTCAATCTCACTCCCCAGTAATGCAGAGATTGTCGTTGAGGCTCGGCTAGTCCACTTCCATCTTCCCCGATGCCCATCAGTTCTTAAAATTCACTTAGTTGTAATTGTGATCTTTTCCCCCTGTGTCCCAATGGATCCCTCTTGCCTCCCCCAAGGGCTTGCACCCCATGTTGGAGACCAGTGTTTCTAGAAGCTCCCTTGTCACTGAGCTGTTCACGTGGTTCAGCAAGAATAACTGCTTCTCTCCAGCCCCACTTGCGAAACGTCCCGCCTCTTTAGGACTTGTCTTTCAGCAAAAGCAAAGCTTTAGCTTTGGTTTGCCGCTCCACAACCCACAGAAGTAAGGAGCCTGACTCTGGTCTCACTCCGGGCGCTTGTCCTGGCTGGCGTGGGTCCGGCTGGGCAGAGTGTGGCGGGATTCACGAAGCTGTGTCCTGGATGGGAGCGTGGCTCCTTCCTCCCAGGCCTTAGGGGCACTTCCTAGTCCAGGCAGGAGCTTGCATGGCTGAATCTAGATGCAGAATTCAGAGACTCCTTATCTAATTGCATCGCTGGACTAAATCCCAGGGACCCGGTGGGAGGGGTGAGTTGAGACCCCTCTGGAGCAATAATGGATCTCTCATTGCCTTCTTTGTCTGCCTCCTCATCTCTTTCTCCCCACGTTCTGTAGAGCAAGTGGTACTCCCATTTTGGGGATGAGGAAACTGTTGGGCCCCACACTTGCCGAGCCAGGAAGCGGTGGGTCGGCATTGGAATCTAGCTCTGGTGGAATGTAAAGCCATCTTCTCTTTCCTCCTGGCCCCATGGGGGTTATGTGAGTGGGGTAGGGGGGTCACCGAAACAGACACTGAGCCCTTGGTATTGACTTTGTGGGTTGGTGCCCTGAAGAGAAAGATCCAGATAAGCAGCTCAGACCTTTCCCTTCCGATATCCACCTGCTTTTGGCGACACCCGCCCTCTCCTCAGTCTCTGCAGCTGTGACACAATCATCAGGGCAGAGGGCCCTGTGTGCCCGTGTGCTGGGCTCCTACATGCTCCCACACCCTCTGGGTGGGGAAGTTCCAGAGGCAGCCAGAGGTGGATGTTTTAATAGCAATACCTCCAGACACTGTCTAGAACAGACCATGGGGATGGTGTGAGCCACATGTACCAGAATAAATATTGCACACTGTCTGTAACAGCATAAAATCACCCATAGTCTACACCTCCACGAGCAGGGGATTGGAGAAATAAATGTGTAATAAATTTACTTACCCATCGGTAACAACCAGACAGGAACGCAAGCACTTCTTGTATCGACACAGACTCAAAACAGAAAGCAAGTTGTAGGAGGAGGTTTTTTTTTTTAGGGTGTAACCATTTGTCACTGTGTCAGAACACAGGCACAAGGGCACCGGATAAACCCGGACATGGTCGGTGGGTTCACACATACGTAGTGAGCCTGCGGAAGCATGGGCGGCAGGACCCCCCAAGCCAGCTGCCTCTGGGGAGGCAGGAAAGGGATGGGACTGGGGACATCTTTTAAACACATGCCAACTGTTGCTGTCCAGTTTTCTTTCTTTTAACAATTAGGAAGTGCCAGGTCGGATTCTGGACTGGACCTGGGAGCAGAACAATGGCACCAGTGGAGAAACTGGGGCAATCTGAGAAAATCTAGAGTTTGGTGAATAGTGACACACGGATGTTAGTTAACTTCTTAGTCTTGACAAGTCTGCCCTGGCCGTGGAAGATGTTAATGTTGGGGGGAAGCGGGGCTAGGGCGCACCGGAAGGGTGTAGTATCTTTGTAATTTTGCTGTGAATCGGAAGTTATTCTAAAATAAAAGGTTAATTTAGGGAGAAAAAAAAAAAGCAACCATCATGTTAGGTCTTGTTCATTGTTAGTGTGGCTAGTTGGATGTTGGTTACGTTTGTGTCTGTATCCTTTGTGATTATGTTTTTCTGAGCCCCGATGACCTGGAAAGCCCTCCTGCTGGAGGTGAGGAGAGATGCTGGCTGTTGGTGGTGTCCCCGTTTCCAAAGCTTGGATCCGGGAGAGCCAGCCTTCCAGCGTGTTCAGGAGACCACACCCCAAAGGCCAGTAATGTATCAATCTGCAGACCCACGAGCACGATGGGGCCTCAGCCAGCAAACCTCGCTCGGTGGTGCCCTGAGACCTTTAAAACTCCGTCTCTGTTCATAAGAAGCCCCGTATAAAGCAGCCATTGGTTTATGAGCAAGAAAAGAGGGGGTGCGGGGGTCGTTTTAGGGTTTTCAGTTTTCCTCTTGGTCCTGAACTTCGTAAAATGCCCCCCACCGTCTTCCCCCTTCTCAGGTTCCATTGCTGACTGACTTGACCTAACGCTGGTTGACAGAGAAGCCCTTAAAAATGGCAGTGGGGCCTCAGAACCTTCCAGGGCTAGTAAATGTTTATAGGGTGGAGGCACTGGTTGGTCATTTCCTTTAGGAGGAAACAGTAAATGAAGCTACTTGCTTATACCTACTCAAACCCTGAGCGCCTCATTGTCTTCATCTGCTGGGGGTAGGGGTTGGGCGGAGGGCGGGTGGAAGGGGATCCAGAAATTTTGAGGGATCTTGTGGCTCAAATACCTCAGGACTTTGGAGGTGCCCCTTTTAGGTAGGTTCAGGACAGGGTTTCCCCGCCTCAGCACTGCTGACGTTTTCAGCCAGGCAGTTCTCTGTTTGTGGGGGCCTTCTGGGCATTTCAGGGTATCAGCTCCCTGGCTTCTGCCCACCAGATGCCTGGGGCACCCCTCTCTAAAGCTGTGGCAGCCAACGATGTTGCCAGACATTGCCGAACATTGCTGAACGTCCCCTGGGGGGCCATAACGCCCCCCACTGAGAGCCCCTGCTTTAGGGTCACTTTCCTCAGACTTGGAGACCGATTTCAGTGCCTTTGCTTCAAACCCACTGGCCCGTGGCAGAAAGTGGAGAAAGCAGCCTTTCCAGACGGATGGGTTATTTTCCGGTTGAAAGGAGCCCAGATGGCAATCTCACCGAGAGCCCTCCCCTGGGAACACCATTTGCCACCCGCCTGCATGGCCAACACCCTGGGGACCAACATGCAGGGCAGAGCCCCGAAGGGCTGCACCACCGCCCGGAACCAGAATGTTTTCAGTGCCTTTCGCCCGATGATACCCAAAGATTACTAAACACACCCTTAGAACCGGCCCTCCCCCACCCTCACCTCCCCTTTCGAGGAAATAGGGCAAAACCCCTCTTACCTGCTCCCCTCTCTCGGCTGGTACCTCGGTGGGGCGAATTGGGGTGAGCGGAGAAGCTGCCTTTTCCGAGCCCCCCTGTAGCACAGAAGCCGCCCAAGCAGGAGCCCAGGGCCAGGCCTGCTGTCCATTTTTGCAAGAAGCCCTTTTACATTTTCTGAAAGGTGATACCTAATCAGAAGAAAAACAGTATCCACACCGTGAAAATGAGACGAGACTCCGGGCCCGGAGTCTGCAGAGCTCTGTCGGGACATGCTCGCCATGGGCGCAGCGCCTGGGCGCCCTCACACTTCAGGGACGGGGCGGCGTGCCGCGGAGACCATAGTTCTCCTCCAGGGGCCAGGATATTTCCCGTGAGGCCCATTCTAGAAGTTCGCTGACCGCTGCTTCAGGCGGTCTACACCCTTTACCTGGGAAAGGGTAAAAATATTTTTAAAGAGCCTGTGTTTTATCTGCCCCTTTGTCCCTCTGAGATGCCCAGGGACACACAGACACACTCTCTCCTCCTGGATGTCCACAGGAGCTGCTTCTAGTTGAGGAAACTGCCTTACACAGAAATCTCTGCAGACTTCTCAGCCTCTTTAATGTAGGACCTGCATTATGACCCCACAGAGGCCCTGCAGAACTTTGCATGCCTCTTCTTCAGTCCCCTTCATCCCAGCAGCCCCCACCTGTGTTCTGTTGGCAAAAAATTTCTCCCGAAATATGGCAGGTGGCAGTTAAGGGTGGGTCTGGGGTCAGACCACATGAGTCTAAATCCTACCGCAGCTACTGGTTAGCTTCGTGACCTTGGGCAGATGATTGAGCTCCGGGTTCCGTTTCTTCCTCTGGGTTAATTTTGGTGCCCGCCTCCTGGGCTTCTGAGAGGATCCCTGTGCAGAGGCAGGAACAGAGCTGAGCATGGTGCCCGCGTGGCATCAGGCTCCCGGAACGTTAGCTGCTGGCAGAGACGGGCATTGGCCAGGCCAAACATGGGCCACTCTGGAGCCGGCCTGCCTGTGTAAATCCCAAGTGCTGTCTTGGCATCCGGGGAGGTGGGATGCGCTGCCTGCTCATTCCGGGCCAGAGCAGGGGTGTGGCTGACACCCCCGCTGAAACGGGGAGCCCGGCTGTGTTGATCGGGCGGAAGACACACCAGGAAGCTGGTTTTCTTATTACCAATCCTGCTATTCCAGAAGGCCGCCTCATGCCGATTCACATCTGTGTTTATCGATGCGGGATTATAAGGGAACGCTGATCCACTGGACTGATGCGTGCCTGCCAGCTCAGGGCACAGAGCAGCCCTCAGATTCAGACACTTGACTGTGGGCTGGCCCACCCCTAAAATCAATCAAGCAATCAATTAATCACGGTGACATTGTTCACTCTCTCCCTTTCCTAAACCCTGTTTTCAGACTCAGAATGGTGGCATTTGTACCTCCCTGCCCCGTCCATTTCGATATGGACACCGGACATTTCTCCATCTCTAGTGACGACCCACTTATGCCAGCCGTCCATCAGACAGCACGATGACCGCCTTTGTTTCTACATGTGGGAAAGCCGAGACTCATGCCCAGTTTTGTGGGCATCAGGTCTGACCTTGAGTCCCAGGTCACTGGTGTGTGACCTCAGGCAAGTCACTGCAGGTTCCTAAGCGTTCTGGTCCTCAGTGCTGGACAGCTCAGGGAACCACCATAACAAAATCCCCCAGCCTGGGTGGGTCAAACCACAGGCATTCATTTCTCATAGTCTAGAGGCTGGGAGTCCGAGATCAGGGTCCCAGCCGGTCAGTTCTGTTTCTCTCTGCCTGGCTTGCAGGCCAGATGTGTCCTTGCTGCATCCTTGCCGGGAGGTGGGAGGGTGCCTCTAATCTCTCCCCCTTCTTATAAGGGAACTAATTCCATGGTAGAGATTCTGCCCTGATGACCTCATCTCAAACTCGTATCTCCCAAAGGCCTCCTCTCCAAATGCCGTTGTGTTGGGGGGCAGAGCTTCAGCACGTGGATTTTGGGGGGATGTAATTCAGTCCGTAGCAGTTCCCCTCTAATGTGGGGTGGCTTGGGGACCAGGGTGGCCGGGCTCAGTGAGATAACGGCAGGGAGCTCTGGTAAACGCAGGCCGCGCCTCTTCTAGTACCTTCTGTGGTCATGACAATGGACTCTTGCCTGATGTCCTGATTAGTCCTCCAGGTGCAAGTCACTGGGGATGCCCGGAAGGTCCTCTCTAAGTCCAGCTTGGGCCCTCATATTCAACACTATGCGTTTCCTTAAGTTGCTTCGCATTAAAAAATTATGTTATTTACTCGACTCCCGTGATAGTTTCTGACGAGAGGCCTGGACGCTTGAAAACAACATGTGATGCACAGCTGTCCCTCCCGTGGGGGCAGGGCTGAGGGCAAGGGCAAGGGCAGAAAACGGACACAGAGGAAACCACCTTTGAAATCCCTTAGGGAGCTGCCCTGTTGGACACGGGACTCTCTCTCTGTGATTAGTCCCTGTTGCCGGGTTTCCTCCAGTGTTGGGGCAGACTGCTGCTTCCCCTCCACATAGGAGACGAAATAATTGTGCTAAGTTTAGGGCCCATGTTGTACTGAAATGCTTCTCTTTACACACTAGCGCCACCCTCAGGGACAGGGGATGCTGCGAGACAAAAACCTCCCGAAGTCTGCTCCCTGCTTCCGTGGAGAGGAACAATGTCTCATCTAAGGACTTGTTTTAGGTCACAGAACACCTGCTGAGCCACCGAAAACATGTCATTATCCCGCACAACAGCAAGCCTTCAGGGAGGTGATCCCAAGTTCGGGATAGCAGCCCAGTGAGATCATCCAGGTATCCATGATCTTTCCAGCTTCCCTACGTGATCCTGAAATTCCTCATGCCTGTTACCTCATGGTGGCAAGATGGCTGCCACAGCCCAAAACATCACTTTCTCATACAGCCTCACAGTTAAGGCAGGACAAAAGGGAAGTGTCCAAAGACCTCTCCTTGCTTATCTATCTCTTGGTTTCCTAGAAGTTATTTAGAAGACTTCTTAAGTCCCATGGGCCAGACTGGTTCCTAAGGCCAGGTCTTGCTGCAAGGAAGGATGGGAAGGTATGAAATCGACCTGTGGCCACCACAGTGGGAGGTGGATAGGGAAAGCGTGTTGGAAGTGGTTGCTAGGTAGCCACATTCCAGTGGTATATTGTTCCTCTCCCTCCTTGTTGTTGTTGTCTATGGGATCTGTAGCTGGGTTTCTAGAAGTTATTTGCACACGTAGTTTGGCTCAGCTCTGTGCCCAGATACACAGAGACCCTCCTCTAGTTTCCAAAGTGCCCAAACAACTGTGCCAGTGAGAATCTACAGAAGAGTGGTGGCGTGTTGACATCAGCACGCCCAGGCCCTCTGCAGCCCACAGAGAGACTTTAGTTTCTCTTTAAACTCAAACCTGTGAGTAGGAACAACTTTAACCCTAACTTTGAAGCACACACGGGACTCCAGCCAGCAGCCAGTTGCTTGCTGAAAACAAA
This sequence comes from Macrotus californicus, assembly GCA_007922815.1. NCBI lineage: Eukaryota > Metazoa > Chordata > Mammalia > Chiroptera > Phyllostomidae > Macrotus > Macrotus californicus. The sequence goes on along the minus strand of VMDR010000753.1, from coordinate 7,113 downwards.
CTGTTGTGTTTACGGACCCCTCCTGATCTCCTTAGAAAAGGGGCAGAAGTTCTTGGAAATGACCCGAGCAGGCATCATTGTCCCCTGGGAAGAAGCAGAGGCCGGGGCGAGGCGTGGTCTAAGTTCTGCTTGAGGGACAGGTGGCTCCTGTTTCCCGTTGGGTAGAGGATGAACAGATCAAGGCACTCAAGGCATTTGAAGAATCTGCGTCATTGTTTGCTCACCGAGGGTGGAGAGCTGCTTGGAGGAAAAAGGCCTGCCCTGGTGGAGCCTCGTAGGCCCAGTGACAGCCTGAAAGGACCTTTCCGGTCAGTGGGGCCTGGGCACCTGGGTCACTTATGCTTGTTTGCAAGAAGCGCTGCAGTGAGAGCATCTGCTGTACCTTTCGGCCCACTGGCTGGACGAGACGGCCCAGGCGGGAGGGGATAGAAGCTATTCTCAAGGCTCATTTGTGTGAACCAAAGTACGTGTACAGAATTCTATGGCTGTAAGCAAAAGAAATACGTTCAAACTAGTTTAAGGAGGACAAACAAGAGGAAACCAATGCATCCCCAAGCCTTGGGAAAGGACTCACCAGCAACTAGAAGGGCCTTAGAGAGTCCAGGGGTTATTCTCTCCATATCCCTCACCTCGGTACCAAACAGCGTTCCTCTTACCTCTCTGACACACTGGATACTCTGCTACCCTGCCTACCAGGAGAAGGTGGGCCATACACACCCACTGGTAATCTGGCTAGCCCCCAGCTTGCTTTCCCCGCTTCCCTAGCAGGCTAGAGTGGCCACGGGTACAGTTCTAGCTAGTGAGACACACGAGGGGGTCTGCTAGGGGTAGAACGGGGTGCGAGGTGGTTCTGAATATTTTGCTTCCTGCTGCGTGACAGCTAACAGAACTATCTATCCTTTCCCCCTTGTTCCTGCCTTGAATGTGGTCTGTGACGTTTGGAGCCATGGCAGGCATTTTGTGACCACGAGGCAGCAAGCCCAGGGATTGAATGTCAATGTGCAGACAAGAGCAGAACCAAAACACAGAAGACACTGGAGTTTTTGGTGACGTGGTTGAGCTACTGCACCCAACTAAAATTCCTGGGGAGAGACTTGTAGGCAGCCTGAGTCAGGTGCTCACTCACGAGTTGGTGGGTCCAGAGGTAGATCATGCTACATAAGCAAGTTTGCTGGGGGTCAGCCTCTGGCCCCTTGTAGCTGGGGTTGGGGGTTGGAGGGTAGGCCAACTATCCAATTATAGCTAGGCCATTATAATATAGTTAGCCATTATCATGATAATTAATTAATAATTTCCATGACAACCATTCAAGTGGGGGTCATTATTACCCTACCTATTGTACAGAGCAGAAAACTGAGCACAGAGAAAGTGGCCCAGGATAGCCAGGGAATGTATTTGAATTCAGAGGTGTCATTACTGGCCCCTCCATCTTGGACTTGACCCTGAACTGCTCCTCCGCGAAGAGAGGGTTTGGAGCGGACTAATAAACAGGCTTCTGAAGGGAGGGTCCTATACTAGGGCAGTAGGGAGCCACATAAAGGGTTCACAGCGATGTGCTTTAGGCATAATATCCCGTTTCCTTGATCATCCGTGGTTCTGGAACTGAGATGTCAAAGTTGATAAAGGTGGTGGTATCTTTCCCCCACAGAGCGGTCACTAAATTGAACGCACCTCCTACGGTAGAGAAACTACAGAAACAAAGACTTCTTGAGTAGAACTGGACATGGGGAAAGCCAGCCTTCATTTACTGTTCATAAAACTGTTTATGGAGGTGTCATGTGTGTGCAGAGCCGTGTAAAAGTCAAGGACAGCTAGGGATTTTTGCAGAGTGAGCACATCTGGGTCACCGGTGCCCCATCAGGGATCCTGGCCTCCCAGAAGCCCCTCCCATCCTCACCCAAGGGCGATCACTGTCCTGTCTTCTGAATCTGTGGGTGCGTCCCACCTGCTTTAAAACTTTAGGTCTCACTGCACAGGAGTTCTCTGAAATCACTGCTGACCACTTCCGACTTGGAGAGATGACCTCAGCCAGGACAGGGAGTCTGTTGGCAACTCTGCGGGTGACTTTCAGCCGAGGACCCCGAATGTCATTTCCAGACCAGTCTTTGCTTTGCTCTCGGATTCCCCTGCCTTCACCAGCAATAGGTTTGAAGGACAACAATGCAGTTTTAAGGGCGTTTTGACTGTTCAGCTGGGGAGTTCAAGTGTAGGTTGTTAAAACTGGACCACAGCACGAACGAGGCTCTTGCAGACTCTTATTTTGAAAGGGAGATGGGAGCCCCGCTTGAAGGACATGCAGAAGAACCTTTCCCTTGGCTGCACCTGCACCGCCGGGGCCTAATGAGTTTAGGTTGATGGAACCCAGACCTCAGGAAGGATTATAAATTCTCATTTGATTTGATTTGCTTCTAAAGTACCTGAAACCAGCTGTGCCTGCCCAGCTGACCCAGGACTCTCTGGCTGCTGCGGGGGGAAGGGCCGGGCAGGCACCCTCCCGTCCTGGGAAAGGGGGTGGCCGCAGCAGCCCTTCTGCCTACCCTGGCTGCTCCCAGGGCCCCATGGTGGCCAGCCTGTGTCTCCTTGAATTCCCACAATAGCCCCCTTACCTGGGCCTGTGAATGCCTCTGTCTTGTGGAGTCGGGGGAGCTGAGCCTCCCAGGGGTGGCTTACCTTGTCCCGAGTCGCTGGTGGTGGTTGGCGAGCCTGTGCTCCAACCGAGATTGTAGGTCCCCCCAGCCGATCTCTGCCCCGCGGGGTACGTTTCCAAATCTCTTCACTTAGATCCTTGGGGCCCTGCCCAGGCCAGGCCAGTGAGTACAGTAGACAGCGCAGTGCAGAACAGCAGTGACAGTCACCAGCGTCCCGGACCTCCCCGTGTGCCAGCGCTGTGCAGGTGTCCTCTGTGCCAGCAATGCTGAGACCAGCAGCACGGGCGTCTCCGGAGAATATGTTAGATGCGTAGGCTCTTGCCTGGGCCCCATCCCAGGCCTCCTGCATTAAAAACACTGGGAGGGGACCCACCGAAGCCGGTACATTCTCATCACCCTCCCCTTTTTACAGATGAGGAGCAAACTGCTAAGTCCCCGGTGGGTGGGGAGGTGGGAGGGTAGGGACCCACACCCCTGCCCAGCCCCATCGTGGATGCTGGTGTTTGTGCCCTCCCCACTCGGTCTTACTGTCGGAGGTAAAGCCTAGAAGACGGTTCATACACAGGCCGACGGGCCCATCAGTGAATTAACAAGAGTGGTTTTAAGTTCTAGGAAGGAAAGGAAAGGAAAGGGGCTGGGAGGGGTGGGTGGCCGTAGGCCGCGACCACCGAGCTGAGCGCAAGGGCCCACGGTGCCCGCGTCCTGCAGCCAAACCCCTGCCCCTGCACTCCTGAACTTGGTGGGTCTGATGACTGTCCAGGGTGATGTCCTTCACCAAGTGACAAGCTCCCGAGTGGCCCTGCGACTGAGCAGAGGCCATCGTGCCGGTTTCACAGACAGAACCGAGACCCACGGAGCCACTCGTGTCCCGCCTGGGCCTGTCCACAATCTGGAATTAACCTCTCCCTCCTTCTGTGGAGTGTCTCTTTTTGAGTAGAAAGCTTCTCGTCGTCTCTGAGAACACACTCTCAGGTGCTGGTTGGCAATAAGGCGTTTACGTCAGCATGCGGACCCTGTAGGGCGCTGCTGCGAGACAGGACTTCCCGTGATGCTGCTGCAAGGGCTCTGCGTCTGTGCTGTCCAGGACAGGAGCCACGGGCCCCATGTGGCTGTGTAGATTTAACTCCACACACGGAAACAGGTGTGAATGTTGAGTTCCCAGCCACACTGGCCCCACTTCAAGGGCTCGGTAGACACACGTGGTTAGGGGAGGCCCTAGTGGACAGCACAGATGTAGAATTCAAAGTCGGAAGTACCAAGCGGACCCGTACGTAGGTCAAAATTGGTAGAATGTTGGTGACTTTGTCAGGTACAACCATTTTGAGAAGAAAGGAGACTTCAGCCAGATCGATGAAATCCATCCCTTTGTGACAGAGGGAAAGGCTGAGACCCAGGGAGCCTGGGGTCCCCCCGCCAGGAGCTGAGATGGGGCCAAAACCCAGGTTTTCTGACTCTCCTGAGGTTTGTCTGTGAGCTCGGGGAATCCTCATCTCTGCCTGGTGGATAGTGGGCTGGAGTGATCCCTGTCGTGAGGCTGTCCTGGGCAGTGCAGGACATTTAGCCATGTCCTTGGCCACCAGAAACCAGTAGCACAAATGACATGAATCCAGGCATCGCCCAGTGTCCCTTGATGGGGGAGGGGGAGGCTACAATTGCCCCTGGTTGTCAGTGGCTGAAAATCGTAACTAGTTTCCAGTCTTTCCCCTCACTTTTCAGTTAGCCAAGGATGGGATTGGGCCCCAGAGATCCCTGGGGGCCGAGTTCCTGCCCTGAGGAGGTGGGGCGCCCGTGGGTGAGGGACCGCAGCCTCGGTTTATGTCGGAAACACTGACAGGCACTTACAGCCCGTTTTTCTTTCCTGCGAGCGTCTGGGTCTCTTTAGGCAAATGACTGGCTCCAGCCCTGGAGATAATTAAACCCATCTTTTTCCCTCTCCCCACCCCATCCCCTCAGCCCTTCGGTCCATTCCGTTCACAATGATAACATTGTTCGAGCAGTGCCCGCACATGTTGACACCGAAGTGTTTAATCTTGCGGTGCAGTAATTCTCTCTGCCCCACCCCCACCCCCACAGCTGGGCGGCCCGCAATGCCGATGACACAAAGCCAGGCTGCCGGAGCTCTTGCCTACCCACCTGCGTCTCAGGACGCAGCCCCTGGCATCTGACAAGGAGGCAGTGTCTCGGAAGACCCTCTTGGAGCGCCCAGCACTGGGACCCCAGGTGGTCTTGTTGGCAGCCCAAGGGTTGGGTGGAAAGTTGGAGAGTTGAAGCAGCAGCAGTTCAGGGGCTGGGGAGACAATGCCTCTTGTGTGCCCTCCACCAGGCAGGCCCCCTGATTTGGGGGGCTGGGGTGGGATGATGGGGAGATGGGTTAATGCTACAAAATCTTCAAGCTGTCAGCCTTGCTCAAGGGTGACTCTGGCATTGGGCCAGAGCAAAATTTATGAGCCAGAGAGAGACCTGAGTGGACTGCAGAGTCTTTGATCTCTGAGTTCTATTTTTAAGGAAACTGATGTTGTGACCATGTCATATGGGCCAAGAGCTTGGTCTACTTTGGAGCAGTCCTTATGTGATATCTTAATAGCTTCAAGGTCAGGTGGTTCTCAGTTTGAGGAAGAGAGTGTGGCTGAGTGTGGAAGACCATCTGGGGATTCAGACCAGCTGTGTGGCCGTGGGCAAGTGACTTGGCCTCTCTGAGCCTTGATGTCCTCATCTGTAAAACAGGCACGGTGTGTGTGCTACCTCTGCACAGGGATTCAATGAGATGATGTGTGTGACACAGGGGATATGGCACCCAGGCCGGTGGGCAGGCTTCGATAATGGGGGCTGCCCATCCCCCACCCAGAAGGGTGGCCACTATCGAAACGAAGCGTCAGAAAAGAACGAGTGGCGGCCAGGATGTGGAGCAACTGGAACCCTCGTGAGCTGTGGGTGGGACTAAGACACGGTGCAGACCTCTTTGGAAAGCGGGGTGACAGTCCCTCAAAAACTTACAAACAAGAGACTTCTGGCCAAGATGGAGGCGTAGGTAGACACACTGTGCTTCTTCGCACAACCAAAAGAAGTACAACAACAAATTTAAAAACAAAAAACAACCAGGACTGACAGAAAATCAAATTGTATGGAAGTCCGACAACCAAGGAGTTAAAGAAGAAACACTCACCCAGATCGGTGGGAGGGGCGGAGATGGGCAGCTGGGCAGAGAGGACTCACAGCAAGGCAGCAGCTGGCAGATCTGGCTGGGCGGCGGATTGAGGACTGGGCAGTCCCACATTTGCGTGCGGATAAACCGAGAGGAACAACTGGGGAGCAAGACAGACCCACAACCCAGGGTTCCGGCGGGGAAATAAAGCCTCAAATCTCATTGAAAACACCTGTGGGGGTTGAGGCGGCGGTGGGACAAACTCCCAGCCTCACAGGAGAGTCTGTTGGAGAGACCCACAGGGTCCTAGAACGTACACAAACCCACCCACCCAGGAATCAGCACCAGAAGGGCCCAATTCGCTTGAGGGTAGTGGGGGAAGTGACTGAAAACCGGCAGAGAGCGGAGCCAGCAGCACTGTTCCCTCTTGGACCCCTCCCCGGAAGACAGCGTTACAACACAGCAACGTGGGCTGCCCCGCCCTGGTGAACACCTAAGGCTCCACCCCCTACTACGTAACGGGTGCGCCGAGACCCCCCCAAAAAATGGCCCAAATGAAACAACAGATCAAAGCTCCAGAAAAAAATACAACTAAGCAACGAAGAGATAGCCAACCTATCAGATGCACAGTTCAGAACACTGGTAATCAGGATGCTTACAGAATTGGTTGGATTTGGTCGCAAATTAGATGAACAAATGAAAGCTGTGCTAAGTGAAATAAAGGAAAATGTACAGGGAACCAACAGTGATGGGAAGGAAACCGGGACTCAAATCAACAGTGTGGACCAGAAGAAAGAAAGAAACATTCAAGCACAACACAATGAAGAAACAAGAATTCAAAAAAATGAGGAGAGGCTTAGGAACCTCCAGGACAACTTTAAACGTTCCAACATCCGAATCATAGGGGTGCCAGAAGGAAAAGAGGAAGAGCAAGAAATTGAAAACTTATTTGAAAATATAATGCAGGAGAACTTCCCCAATCTGGAAAAGGAAATAGAATTCCAGGAAGCTCAGAGAGTCCTGAAGAAGTTGGACCCAAGGAGGGACACACCAAGCCACATCATAATTACATTACCCAAGATGAAAAATAAAGAGAGAACATTAAAAGCAGCAAGAGAAAAGGAGACAGTAACTTACAAAGGAGTGCCCATAAGACTGTCGGCTGATTTCTCAAAAGAAACCTTGCAGGCAAGAAGGGGCTGGAAAGAAGTATTCCAAGTCATGAAAGGCAAGGACCTACATCCAAGATTACTCTATCCAGCAAAGCTGTCATTTAGAATGGAAGGGCAGATAAAGTGCTTCCCAGATAAGGTCAAGTTCAAG